>JACXGI010018979.1:0-10394 GCA_016801175.1 Esox masquinongy
TCTGCATTTCCATAAAGTTGGTCAGCAGCAGGAAGCATGAAGTGCTCTAAAACTTCCTGGTAGACGGCTGCGTTGACCTTGGACCTCAGAAAACACAGTGGACCAACACCAGCAGATGACATGGCACCCCAAACCATCACTGACTGTGGAAACTTTACACTGGACTTCAAGCAACGTGGATTCTGTGCCTCTCCTCTCTCCCTCCAGACTCTGGGACCTTGATTTCCAAAGGAAATGCAAAATTTACTTTCATCAGAGAACATAACTTTGGACCACTCAGCAGCAGTCCAGTCCTTTTTGTCTTTAGCCTAGGCGAGACACTTCTGACGCTGTGTCTTGTTCAAGAGTGGCTAACACAATGCCCGGGTGACTCAATATGTTTTAATAGCATTTGTGTTATACCCATTAACCTGATGACAGCCAGATATAAAACAGTTTAAATACTTTAAGGGTTTTGTTGAGCCTGTAGAGAGTGCCTAATGGTTTTTCACTTCTGGGACTCTCTCGTGTCTGTCAAAATAAGTGACGTTCACATTATGAACGTCACTGAAAATGTGAAAATCATGTTTACTGAGTTTACAAACTCCACCCAAATCACTGTTGATGTCCAGCTCTTTGCCATAGTTACAACATTTCCAGTAGTCAGCACTGTTGATGTCCAGCTCTGTGCCATAGTTACAACATTTCCAGTAGTCAGCATTGTTGCATCCCCAACATACCATTGGGATCCAAATGGTTAGAGATATACACATTTAAAGGATTTACCACCAAATGGAAAATTACCACATTATTCAAATGCAGCTGATCTTGTTTGTAAGAGGATTTTTTATAGATATAGTGAGATTTATCCAAAATTCCAGAAAAAAAAGTAACACTGTGTGAGAAAATGTCTTCCAGTTTGTCTCTCCCAAAGTCCTGTGTGTTGTGACATCTTCACAAATCCTGTCTTCCTGTCATGTAGCCACAATTTCTGCAAATCTTGTCTGGATTCATGCTGGGAAGGCAAGCCTCAGGAGTGTCCAGTGTTTGAGTGTCCTCTTAACCTGGCTCTAAAGAATCTTTGTAAAGCGATCTTACAGAGTCAGAGATCCAGCATGTGAAACGGCCTGGTCTGAAGTCTTCTGTAGTCTTCACAGTGAGACATATAAAAATTAGATACCTCTGGAACCTCATTACTGCTTTCCCTGCATTTCAGTTGCACATACTACCTTACACCTCCAACTTGCTCAATTGCACAGTCAGAATTGACATTTGTACTTGCATTTACCTCATCGCACAAATATAAAATTTCCACTTGTACATACATACACATAACGTAAATTTTTTTGAAAATTTTCTGCCCTCCCCTATTTGCCTTCATTGCACAGAAATGTTTCCATTTGAACTGCACTTGCCATCATTGCACATCCATATTGTCCAGGATGCCAAAGACGTGTGAGCCGCAGCAAGTCTGTGAGGATTAGCGACTGCGCCGCACCGGTGTCTCGAAGGATCTGAATGCGCTTCTGATCGGATCTGAATGCGTTTCCTGTTACCGAAACACAACCGACAGACACAAACGGAGCATAGACGGGATCTGGCTTTACTACGTCCGCAGAGCCGACCGATGTGCCTAGTAAACGAGGCACAGTCTGAACGAACCCAACACCTTTTGGTTTCGCGGACGGTGGCGGGGACTGTTTCGGTTTGCTTTTAAAAACCGGGCAGTCCGATATCACATGGCCTATTCAGTGGGAGTAAAAACACTTGCGAGTCTCAGGCGAAGGTTTACTGTCACCGGACGAGAACCGAGACGAACGAGACGCTGATGACGACACCATTCGACTTTCAAAACGAGGCCCGCCAAACACCGTTTTGTGGGTTAAGGAATACTCATCTGCCAATACAGCTGCCTGGGTCAATGTCGCCACCTTCTGTTCATTTAAATGAACAACAATACGGTCAGGAAGGTGGTTTTTGAATTCCTCCAGCAGGATTAATTCGCTAATTTCTGTGACTGTTGTGGCTTTGCTGGCTGTGCACCAGTGGTCAAATAGAGATTCTTTGTCTCTAGCAAATTCTACAACTCAAACTCCAACCTTCTGGCCTGTTCCCTATCTTTCAGCTCTCTTTCCAACCGGGCTACCCTCACCTTGAGCCTGGCGGCTGCTGAATCAGATCCAGAACCACTTGACTGAGGAGACAATGGGTAAAACTTAGGCAGTGTCAGGGGGGCGCCCTCCCGTACACCGCCCTACGACCGTGCAGGGGAAACAGAAATGGCAGCTCCCTTTTCACCAGCCTCCTCTCCGGAGTCCGAGACCTCACTTTCCTTGTCCTTTAAGGTCAGCACGCCTTTTTCCACTAAACCCTCTCTAACCATTACCAAGAGCTCAGCCTTTAGGGCCTGTTTCAGAACTGATATATGGTAATGGTCAGCTATAGCGAAGAGGTCTGCTTTCCGCAGCCCTACCAACTGTCCAACAGAGGGCGTTTCAAGAAAACTAGAGATGGCCGAGGCAGCCATTCTGTACACACCAGCCTACAGACCTAGACCTCGCGATCACTGAGACGGAACACCTAGCCACCCAAACTCGCAACCACTGCCACCATACCACAAACACCAAAACCACAGAGGCGCTCAGTGCAGCAGGGCCGTATGGATCGGTTGGATCCCGGACGAGCCCCCACTTATGTTACGCACGCCTCCCGGAGGAGAGAGCGCAACACCCCGCTACACGTGAAGCCCCTATGGAATGGTGAGAATGGGTATGGGGTCGTGGGTGCAAGTACGGATGACAAAGGCAGGACTACCGTTCACAAGAGCATTTATTTCTCATAACGGTAAAACAGGGAAAAGAGGCTGGACGGAACCAAAGCAAAGAAAGTAAAAATAAACCCAAACCCCTAACCCTACCTTACCTGCCAAACAAAGAACTAATCTAACTAGCACCTCTTGAGCCGGTGCTCTAACCAAAACACAGGGGGTGGTCCGCCCAGGTCTTACCTAGTGTTTTTAGACAGAGTAAAGCTATGGGTGGTGTATGCCCCAGGGCCTCTTGTCTAAAGCACAATGGCTTTCCCCTTCCCCTGGAAACAAATGAAAAAGGTTTTAACCCAAACAATAGTCACAACACACAATCAAAGCACTAAACCACAAATGTTCTTCTAACTCAGACCAAACAGCAAAGCAGCAGCAAGCGAGCGAGAGGGAGATTTCAGAACTCTGTGGCTTATATGCAGGCTGAACCAGCTGCAACGACTGATGAGTGGGCGGAGGTCAGCTCTCCAATCAGCCCGAAATCCCACCAATCAGCTGCAACCGGCGATCAGGAAGCCAATTAGCCTGCAACAACCACACAGAGATACAAGGTACAAACACACATACGAACACAGAGCAACAGAAAGCACTGTGGACGTAACAGTCCACTTGTAATATATATATACTTAATACTTATATATTTTCTGCCGTTTTCTATTTGCACTTCTGGTTAGATGCTAACTGAATTTTGTTGTACTGTACTTGTTCAGTGAAAAAGTACAATGAAAAATATGTTTTTATTTTTTTTTAAATACAAAAATGCACTTACTGCCTCAAACAATATGAACATGAATGAATCCCTATTTTCTGAGACTTTTCCATCATGCTGGCGCGGTAGGATTTGTAACACAATGGCGGTGCGCAGTAATGTAGGCTGGCTGTTCTTTCCCACAAAATTATCCAGGAAGTAGCTCTGCAATCCATTGGCCACTGTAATATGTTTTCTGTGTAAAAATCTTTGACTGTTTTACACTTCAATATATGCACATTTCGTTGCTGAATTAAAATGGATTTGATAAAACTCTCAGTTAACGTGACACCAATGGGTGATAAAACTGGTTGGTAGTCGTGTGAGTAAAATATGATCTGGACAAGTCATTGTCATGTCCATTAATGCAAATAACATGCAGGTTATAAAAAACTGCCTTTTGTTTTACACATATTTTCTTTAACTACACAGAAATATATATGACATGACTTATGGTTGTTTTGGAGAGATATTATATTTGCTCCAAACCTGTAATGTATGTAAAGATGCCTGTTTCTGAGTTATTTTTACATTGCCTTCTTAATCACTGATACAGTAACTGCCAGTGATAAGAAACTTGCTTACATTTTAGATCAAGCATTGGAACAAGGTTTACGGGGGAGAAAAGGCAGAAAAGGCTCCCAAAAAGTCCATCAATGGGAAGTATCAGTTGCAGATATTAATCAATTTTAACCATTGTTTCTAAAGCTTAAATTGTGATTAATACATGTAGTTTTAGATATGATATCATAAGTACGTTCATGATCTCACCAAAGTCAATTTATAAGACATTTCTCCCACTAGTGATTGAAAAACTTAGTTCCTTTTGTCTTTCTCTGAGTTGGCACACTGAAAGGAATAGACCCTTTTCAAAGACATGTCATCATCAATCCTTTTATTAAACTCTCAAGAGAACATTGAGGGAAAGACCGTCATGACAGACATGTCATAGCAGTGTAAGCACAGCTGCAGTTAATAAAATTATTTAGATGGTTGATTTGATTTTGCTGTACCAATTGGCTTTTTTTGTTTATCTTGCTCTGGTATATCTGTGAAAATTGTCCATAGTTGTGAATCCACATCATCCTGTTTTTGGTCATTCACATTTTTCTGATGGGAGTGCTGACATGCATTAGATGGATATTTAAACTGGTAAATATTTAATAAGTAGCACTCTGAAAGCTGACAGTACTCTGCGTTCTCATTGCCAGAATGTCTCATAATGGCAAATGTTGGTACAGAATACTGTACAACCCCGTTTCCAAAAAAGTTGGGGTGTTGTGTCCAATGCGAATCAAAACAGAATGCAGTGATGTGCAAATCATTTAATCCCTATATTGAATAGACAGTAGTACAAAGACAACATATATAATGTTGAAACTGAGAAATGTTATTGTTTTTGGAAAAATACATTCCCATTTTGATTTTGATGCCAGCAACACTTTTTTAAAAAGTTGGGACAGAGGCATATTGACCACTGTGGTACATCACCTCTTTTAACAACACTGTGGATGCGTTTGGGAAGTGAGGAGACTAACAGCTGTAGTTTTGAAAGTGAAATGTTTTCCCATTCTTGCTTGATATAGGATTTCAGCTGTTCAACAGTTGAGATTCTCCTTTGTTGTATTATTTGTTTTCACTGGGTGACAAGTCTGGACTGCAGGCAGGCCAGTTTAGCACCTGGACTCTTACTATGGAGCCATGCTGTTGTAATAAGTGCAGAATGTGGTTTGGCATTGTCTTACTGAAATAAGCAAGGCCTTCCCTGAAAAAGACGTTGTCTGCCTGGCAGCATATGTTGCGCCAAAACCTGTATATATTGTTCAGCATTAATGGTGCCTTCACAGGTGTGCAAGTCACTCATTCCATGTGCACTAATGCACCCCCATACCATCACAGATGCTGGGTTTTGAACTGTGTGCTGATAACAAGCTGGATGGTCCCTCTCCTCTTTAGTCCGGAGGATGCTACATCCATGATTCCCAAAAATAATTTCAAATTGTGATTGGTCAGACCACAGGACAGTTTTCCACTTCGCCACAGTCCATCTTAAATGAGCTCGGGCCCAGAGAAGGCGGTAGCATCTTGTTTATATCTGGTTTCTTCTTTGCATGGTAGAGTTTTTACTTGCATTTGTGGATGCGGCGACAAACGGTGTTTACAGACAGTGGTTTATGGAAGTGTTCTTGAGCCCATGCAATGATTTCCACTACAGAATCGTGTCTGTTTTTAATGCAGTGCCGCCTGAGGGCCCGGAGATCACGGCCATCCAATTTTGGCATTCGACCCTGACCTAATTAGTTTGTCCTTCATCTGCAAAGGATTGTCCTTCATCTGCTATGTTGCACTGTCACTTCTGATATGGATTCATTGACCTTTGTCGCTATGTTTTAATTTTACTAAACTTTATTACTAAATCTTGTGGATGTATCAATTTATTTTGTATTTCTTCAGTATGTTTTCAGTTGACGATATTTTACAGTGATCTTAAAGCTTATATTTTATGAGAATTTTAAGAAACTTCTACTGTTACCCAGGACTGTTGTTTAAATATTCAATTATTTTAAGGATTGTACTGTAATTCTACAATACTTGAATCATTAAATATTATATTTGCGATTGTACTTCTAGAGGTTTTTAACATTACTTGATATATTTTAAGATACAATCTAAACTCAATCACTGCAAGTTAATGTTTGAGATGATTTTAATCTGTCTTATAGAGTACTTTTATTGAATTTATTTTGTCTTCCAAAATTGTTATTTTACAATCTTGAGCATATGTTAACACTTTATTGAAGGTGTTTGATCGTGATAATTATGAAAAAAATCTTAATTTGCGTCATCATACATGCAGTCATTTGCGTTGGGAGGAAAATACCATGAGCAAAATGTTGTCATTTCTGAGCAACACCGCTCTACATAAAAAGGTAGACCTACATGTTTCGATCCTGCCTGGAAAACACACAGCAGAAAGTTCACCAGACTTTAAAACAGCCAATTTATGCTCTGGAAAAATGGCCTCAGATTACCTCTATGAAGCCTTTTTACTGGCCCGCCCTCTAACGGCTCCCTCACGTGCGTAGTACCCTGTACCTCAATGACCCTATAGACGTAGGACTCTAGACATCCTGGTTCTTGTTTCTACCGGAAGGACGGTGGCGTAAATAAACCAACTGGGCAAAATAAACAGGGGGACAATAACCCTTGTCTTTGTAAAGCTCCACCCTTTCCGCTGCTTTTTGTTCTGTATACTTCCTTGCTCGTGCATGTCCCTCATTCAAATGCTCTTGATGCAAGCAGGTTTATTTATATAGCACAATTCATACATAGAAGCAATTCAATGTGCTTTACAATGAAAAAAAAATGCAATAGAATTAAAACAGTCAGATGGTTACAGTTCTCTAACTCAGCTGTCTCCAGGGGACTGCATGAACTTCAACACCCCGGACTCTTAGCTCCTCCATCATAAAAAATCACTCAAAAATACTAAAGAACTATGCTGAGGTCCTCTTTTAAAAATTACATAAAACTGTAAAAATTTGATTAAAAAAAATATAGAACAAAAATGAAACAAAGGTAAAAGATTAAAAGAAGATTAAAACAAAATTAAAAAGTCAGAAAAGAAAAAAAGGCTGGCAAAAGGCAGGAAGCAGGAGAGTTCAGGCATGAAAGCAGGAAGCAATTGGTTGTCCAGTGATGGACGACCAAGCAGCCATGTTTCTTACCGAGCACCTGGTTTTGGCCTAACAATGCATCCATGGGCATGTGTGGATGGACCCCGAAAAGCAGGTAGTAGGGTGAGTAGGCACCAGTGGTGGAAGGAGGCATCACATTGTAGGCATACACCAACTCCGGTAGCTGCTCAGGCCAACGCCGCTTCTGTCCAAGGGGCAGTGTGCGCAGGAGGTCATGGAGTGTTCTGTTGAACCTTTCACACTGGGCGTTCCCCGCAGGGTGATGGGGGGGTGGTTTCGGGTTTTCTTGACTCCATACGGCTTACACAGTTCGCTGATCACTTCACTCTCAAAGGTTCTCCCCTGGTCAGAATGTAATCTCTCAGGTGCCCCACACTTCATGAACATCATTGTCAAGTTGGCAGACGACACCACGGTGGTAGGCCTGATTAGTGACAATGACGAGTCAGCCCACAGGGAGGAGCTCAGGTGCCTGGTGGCATGGTGCGCTGATAACAACCTGGCCCTCAACGCAAAGAATACCAAGGAGCTCATTGTGGATTGCAGGAAATCTAAAGGCTGCAGTCATGCCCCAGTTGTCATCGATGGTACTGAGGTGAAGCGTGTATCCAGCTTCAAATTCGTGGGTGTCCACATCTCTGAGGATCTCTCCTGGTCCCTCAAGACCTCAGTCCTTGTCAAAAAAGGCGCGGTAGCGGCTGTACTTCTTGAGGAGGCTGAAGAAGGCCTGCCTGTCCTGATCCTTGTGAACTTCTACCGCTGCACAATCGAGAGCATTCCAACTAACTGCGCCACAGTTTGGTTTGGTGGTTGCTCCTTAGCCGACCGGAATGCCCTGCAATGGGTGGTGAAAACCGGCCAGCACATCACTGGTGCCCAGCTCCCAGCCGTTGTAGACCTCCAACGCAAGCGGTGTCTGCGCAGGGCGCGTGGCATCACCAGGGACCCTTCACATCCATGCCACAGACTGTTTTCCCTCCTACCATCAGGCAGGCGGTACAGGTCTCTCGCACCAGCAGGCTCAGGAACAGTTTCTTTCCATCTACTGTAACTGAACTCTGTGACTTTCCATCATTAACTATACCCACCCTTTGTACTACTGGACTCTGTCACTACCTTACAAGTCTGATAAGGAAGTTTTCAGTTGTCTACAGGTACGTGTCATTGCTGCTATTCCTGTATTTCATTTGCACATGCCGATTTGCACCTTAAACTTGCCTTCATTGCACATTTATAACTGCCACTGTACTTACATCCTTGGGAACCCCATTGCTGCCATCCCTGCATTTCAGTTGCACATGCTACCCTATTCCATTCAATTTGCCTTGATTGCAAATTCAGAATGCCATCGAGAACTCGCACAACTATTTATCCAATTTTTAAATTTGTAAATATTACACTGCACATTTAGAATTGCCATATGTAATGCATTTGCATTAATTGTACATCTATACATTCCACTTGTACTTACATATACTTAATACTTTATTACCTAATACAAATTTTTCTGCCCTCCTCTATTTGCACTTCTGGTTAGACGCAAACAGTACAAACTGCATTTCGTTGTACTGTACTTGTACTTGTTCAATGACAATAAAGTTGAATCTAATCTAATCATTATGGTTAACTTTCGCTGGGGAACGGATGTTGCTGTGCTCTCAACACACTGCACACCAGACCTGGAGCTACTGACTGTAAAGGTACGGCCCTTCTACCTTCCACGGGAATTCAGCTCCTCAATAATTACAGCAGTCAACACTGGAAGACCTATACAGAGTAATAAATGGACTAGAGTACCCTCACCCTGAGGCAGCTTCCATTGTTGGCGATTTCAGTAGGGCAAATACGAGGACAGTTTTGCTGAAATACCACCAGCACATTAACTTCCTACCCATTGTGATCAGATTCTTGACCATTGATGTTCACAAATACAAAATGGCTACAAATCCCTCCCCCGTCCAGCTTTTGGTAAGGCGGATCGCACATTGATTTTGCTCCTCCCATCCTATAGACAACGCCTAAAACAGGATAAACCGTTTTTTTCAGGGCAGTTCAACGCTGGAATAAGGAATCCATTACCACTCTCCAGGACTGCTTCGAAACAACAGATTGGCGGATGTTCTGTGATGCAGCCGATGGGGACATTGATGAATACATAGACTCTGTCTCAGTATATACAGTGGGGAGAACAAGTATTTGATACACTGCCGATTTTGCAGGTTTTCCTACTTACAAAGCATGTAGAGGTCTGTAATATTTATCATAGGTACACTTCAACTGTGAGAGACGGAATCTAAAACAAAAATCCAGAAAATCACATTGTATGATTTTTAAATAATTAATTTGCATTTTATTGCATGACATAAGTATTTGATCACCTACCAACCAGTAAGAATTCCGGCTCTCACAGACCTGTTCATTTTTCTTTAAGAAGCCCTCCTGTTCTCCATTCATTACCTGTATTAACTGCACCTGTTTGAACTCGTTATCTGTATAAAAGACACCTGTCCACACACTCAATCAAACAGACTCCAACCTCTCCACAATGGCCAAGACCAGAGAGCTGTGTAAGGACATCAGGGATAAAATTGTAGACCTGCACATGGCTGGGATGGGCTACAGGACAATAGGCAAGCAGCTTGGTGAGAAGACAACAAATGTTGGCGCAATTATTAGAAAATGGAAGAAGTTCAAGATGATGGTCATTCTCCCTCGGTCTGGGGCTCCATGCAAGATCTCACCTCGTGGGGCATCAATGATCATGAGGAAGGTGAGGGATCAGCCCAGAACTACACGGCAGGACCTGGTCAATGACCTGAAGAGAGCTGGGACCACAGTCTCAAAGAAAACCATTAGTAACACATTACGCCGTCATGGATTAAAATCCTGAAGCGCACGCAAGGTCCCCCTGCTCAAGCCAGCGCAAGTCCAGGCCCGTCTGAAGTTTGTCAATGACCATCTGGATGATCCAGAGGAGGAATGGGAGAAGGTCATGTGGTCTGATGAGACAAGAATAGAGCTTTTTGGTCTAAACTCCACTCGCCGTGTTTGGAGGAAGAAGAAGGATGAGTACAACCCCAAGAACACCATCCCAACCGTGAAGCATGGAGGTGGAAACATCATTCTTTGGGGATGCTTTTCTGCAAAG
>JACXGI010018980.1:0-12621 GCA_016801175.1 Esox masquinongy
AGTGAAATGTAGGATGGGAGGAGGTCTGCATCAGGATAAGAGTGTCTGCTGAATGAGTGAAATGTAGGATGGGAGGAGGTCTGCATCAGGATAAGAGTGTCTGCTGAATGAGTGAAATGTAGGATGGGAGGAGGTCTGCATCAGGATAAGAGTGTCTGCTGAATGAGTGAAATGTAGGATGGGAGGAGGTCTGCATCAGCTGGAGGCTGATTACATGAACCACAGCCCTCTATCCTCTCCCTCCTCCTCCCTTTACTCCCTCCCTCCTGCAGGTGCGTGAGCTGGAGAGCGAACTGGAGGAGGAGCGGAGGCAGCGGGCGGGGGCAACGGCGGGGAGGAAGAAGCTGGAAGGAGAGGTGAAGGACCTGGAGGATCAGGTGGAGGCCACCAGTAGGGGACGTGATGAGGCCGTCAAACAGCTGAAGAAAATACAGGTCAGTTTGACAACACAAACATGCTTCTCCACATCTTCTGAATCCACTTTGTCTTTCTCCTCCTATTCCTACTTCCTCTTCCTCCCTTCTCTTGTGTAACTCATTCCTCCAGTAGGCATGACGAGGCTGTCAGGCAGTGCAGGTAAATAAAGGTGAGACAGAATACGATGCGAATAAGTTTTTATCTTCCTCTTCTTCATGCCCTTTGTCTTCTTCTCCTGGTTGTCCTTCTTTCCCCTCCACCTCCTCTTTTTCACCCTTCACATTTTCTTCCTTCTCCTTTCCCCTCCTCTAAGTCTTTCCACCAGTAGGGGGCGTGATGACCCCGTCAGACTGCTCAGGAAGATGCAGGTCTGTCAGATTCTGCTATGCAGAGTAGTTTCATTAATTACAGATCCTGGATCAGTAGTTTTCACATTATTTTGCTATTGGTTTAATGTAAACGTTTTTGTTTTGTTGAACTCCAACTTCATTTTAAAATCCTACACTTAACACAAACCTTTTCGGCATGTGTAACGTTAGTTTAAACACAACTCCCTTCTTCTCCCTCCTGCTCATCCTCAGGCTCAGATGAAGGAGCTCCAGAGGGAGGTGGAGGACTCCCGTGCTGCCCAGAAGGAGGTACTCTCCTCGGCCAGGGAGTCAGACAGGAGAGCCAAGACCCTGGAGGCTGACATCATGCATTTACAGGAGGTACTGTGGTGTGTGTGTGTGTGTGTGGTGTGTGTGTGTAAGGGATAGTTTGCTAACTGAAAGGTGGCACTGCTACTTCAAATGTAATACAGTGGAATGTCACCTCTCTGTACATATTACATTGAATCTGTGTAATAATGTACCTTACTATGAATGGAGTGAGATATGGCCTGTCATGAATGGAGTGAGATATGGCCTGTCTCCCTCTGTCTCTCCCTATCTGCAATATGTTGTTTTTCTCCTCACTCCTCTGTCTCTCCTGATCTGTAATATGTTGTTTTTCTCTTCACTCCTCTGTCTCTCCTTATCTGTAATATGTTGTTTTTCTCTTCACTCCTCTGTCTCTCCTTATCTGTAATATGTTGTTTTTCTCTTCACTCCTCTGTCTCTCCTTATCTGTAATATGTTGTTTTTCTCCTCTCTCTCCCCTGTAGGAGTTGGCTGCTGCAGAGAGGGCTCGTAAGCAGGCCGAGACGGAGAGAGATGAGATGTCTGAGGAGCTGGCGAATTCTTCCGGAAAGTGAGTCAGTCCTTCTCAAAAGTCCCCTGGATTGCCACTCAAATTCTGGTCAGCGTGGACAAAGGAGGCATTCAGGCTGGTCTTTCCATCTTCCCCTCCTCCTGTCATCCCTGTCCCTTACTTTTTCCTCCTTCTCTGTCACCCCTTTCTTCTCTCCTCCTCCCCCTTTCCTCCACGACCCTTCTCCTCTCAGGTCTATGATGTCTGATGAGAAGCGTCGTCTGGAGGCTAAGATCTCCCAGTTGGAGGAGGAGCTGGAGGAGGAGCAAGCCAACATGGAGACACTCAACGACCGCCTCCGCAAGACCCAGCTGCAGGTAGAGTGTGTCTCTTCCCCCGACGGCTCCACTCTGAGGTGATGTGTGCGCCTCTCCATCTCTTCCCCCAACGGCCCCACTCTGAGGTGATGTGTGCGCCTCTCTACATTTCCTCCAGGTGGACCAGCTGAGCATTGAGCTGCAGGCGGAGCGGAGCACCTCCCAGACCAGAGAGGGCGCCCGGCAGCAGCTGGAGAGACAGAACAAGGACCTAAAGGCCAAGCTACAGGAGATAGAGGGACAGGGAAGGTCAAAGTTCAAATCCTCAATCGCAGCCATGGAGGTCAAAATACACCAGCTGGAGGAACAGCTGGAGCTGGAAAGCAGGTAGGGGCAGTAGAGAATGATGGGAAATGTAGTTACAAATCACGTGGTCACTCCATAAAGAACTTGCTCCGGCCCTGACAGACCTCTTCTCTGCCCTGACATCAGAGTGGTAGAACCAGCTTCTCCTTGATGCTGAGAGAGAGTACCAAAAACGACTGAAACCGTACCTTTTATCTACAAGAGAGACATGTTCAGATTTTGCCGCTTGGTTTAGTGGGGGTTATGATATTTTAACTGTTCCTCTCTGAGACTCGCCACTTAAACAGCGATTACATAAACATGAAGATATTTATTGGATGATTACGGCAGTTGGGAGGGTCTCCATGAGGTAAATCTGAAGTAACATACTAAAAGTCTGTGTGTGTGACGTTCTGGTGTGTGTGTCCAGAGAGAAACAAGCCAACGCTAAAGGCATTCGTCAGAAAGAGAAGAAACTGAAGGATCTCACCATTCAGATGGAGGATGAGAGGAAACAGGTTGAGCAGTACAAGGACCAGGTAACACCCGCCCAGAAACACACCCATGCCCAGAAACACACCCACACCCAGAAACACACACGCCCAGAAACACACACACGCCCAGAAACACACACACACCCACAAACACACCCGCCCAGAAACACACCCACGCCCAGAAACACACCCACGCCCAGAAACACACCCACGCCCAGAAACAAACACACACACACAAACACACACCCACTCCCTACCCCAGACAGAAACAAGTAGTGTGTGTGTGTTGATGTGCATGACTGTGTGTGTGTGTTGTTGTGTATGTCTGCATGTGTGTGTGTGTGCAGGCGGAGAAGGCTAACGTGCGGGTAAAGCAGCTGAAGCGTCAGCTGGAGGAGGCGGAGGAGGAGTCTCAACGTGTTGCCGCTGGACGCAGGAAGCTACAGAGGGAACTGGATGAAGCCACTGAAGCCAATGACGCCCTCAGTAGGGAGGTGTCTGCCCTCAGAAGCAAACTCAGGTACCTGAAATGATAGCATAGTATATTTAAGAACGATGGAACAAAGGGGTGTGGTATATGGCCAGTATATCACGGCTAAGCGCCTGGTCTGACTTTACAGGGCTTCCTACCGATCAGCATTCAGGCTTCAGACGTTCATTATATACAGTACAGCAGCCAAAGTCTGAACACCCATGAATCCTTCTGCTGCTTCTCTGTTAATGCGTACACGCTGATCAAACTACAGACAGTCTTCTGTAAAACTGTAATCGATAACTTATAACCCATAGCCTTTCACACTTTATAGCTGCACTAGGTAGGATTTTCTGTATTAAAAAAAAGGCGGTTCTGCACCAATGCCCGATAGAGAATGAAATTCCGAATAATAATATGAAAAATAGAATTTTCTGTTCCTGTCACGGTGTAGGATGGAGGCAGAAGGCAGAACGGAGGACATTTAATAAATGAAACAAAACGGACAGGAACGAAACAGAATACTTAAAAGAACTAGAACAGAAACAAAATAAAACATGGAACCAAAACAGAACTACGTGACATTGGGGTATAACCAAAGACCAACAGGATACAATGGGGAAACAGGAAATTAGGGTTGGTGATGAGGGAAAACAGGTGCGGGCAATAATCAAAGAAAACAGGTGATGAAGTGAGCAAGCCTGCCGTGCCAGACTGTGACAGTTCCAAAAAAAATAATCTAACTCAGCGTTTGACGTTATTCTTAACTTTGCTAACGTTAGCTTAGGGCTCTTGGTTGCTAGCTATAGAGAGCTAGTCTAAATCCTCTTTCGCTTCTTTGTAGTAGACAAGGCGGGAATTGGCAGTTTGTCATTCTGGTCTCTAGCTGTTATTATAGTTTCTTACAGTAAGCAAACTTTGCTCCCAATGGCGTACTTTTGAGATATATATATATATATATATATATATATATATATATATATATATATATATATATATATACTATAGTTCCTCATTGAAAAGGATTAAAGACCATTGGAATTAGAACTGCAATTGGTAACCTGACAGAACATAACTGACGGTGCTCTCACTACGGTGCATGGGGAAAGTATTCAGAAACCTTCACTTTTTCCACAGTTTGTTTCATTACAGCCTTATTCTAAAATGGATTACAAATATTTTTTCCTCAAATCTACAAAAAAAATGCCTCACAATGAACAAGCAAAAACTGTTCTTTTTTAATCTTTTGCAATTTAATTAAAATAAAAAAACTGAAATATCACCGTTGTATTTAAAAAAAAAAAAAAGGTATTCAGACATTTTGCTATGACATCCAAAATTGAGCTCAGGTGTATCCTGTTTCCACTTGTCATCCTTGAGAGATTTTTGCAATTTGGAGTCCATCTTTAAAAATTCAATTCATTGGTCATGATTTGGAAAGGCATTTGTCTGTATAACGTCTGTCACGAGGTGGTTGAGTGGAGGAACCAGGCGCAGGCTTACTTCGAATGTCGATTTAAAAACAATAAATACAAAAACATAAACTGATATAAAGTAAAGCGCTGACAGATAACATCAAACAGCCCAAAGACTCACCAGGTACATTCAACAACGATCAACCACACAGGACCAGCAGAGGACACATTCATACAAACACATAATGAAACAAGGGGAATCAGGTGCGAGTAATCAATGACAATGACACAATTAACGAGTCCGGGATGTGTTCGTGATGACAGGGAATCCTGAAAGCACGGGAGACATGAAGCACAGCATGAGGCTGTACTGGCTAAACCATGACAACGTCCCACATTTGATAGTGACGTTTCAGCGCAAAAACCAAGCCAGGAGGTCAAAGGAATTGTTCGTAAAGCTTCGAGACAGGATTGTGTTAAAGCTCAGAAATGGTCCTGAAAACTTTCTGCCGCACTGAAGGTCCCCAAGAACACAGTGACCTCCATCATTCTTAAATTGAAGAAGCTTGGAACCACCTCATTTGGAACACTCTTCCTAGAGAAGCAAGGTACAGACTTAATCACAACTTGCGCCAGAGCGCTCATGACCTCAGACTGGGGTGAAGGTTCACCTTCCGACAGGACAATGATCTGTACCACACAACCAAGACAAAGCAGGCGTGACTTTAGTCTGTGAGTGTCCTTGAGTTTTGTGTGTTTTCTTATTTAACCTTTATTTTAGCAGGAGATGTCCTGATGAGACCAAAGGTCTCTTTTGCTTCAACAAAAGTTTTAAACAATAGAAAGTATAGGGGAACACCCCATAAAAAACAAAATATGAACACACAATTCAAAACATGAGGCACCAATTCTTTCAGTTTATAGTGATCTTGTGGTTAAATGTGTGTAGATTGATGAGGAAAAAATAAAACTTAATCAATATCAGAGTAAGGCTGTAACGTTACAAAATTTGGAAAAAGTGGTCTCAATATTTTCCTCTGTCTGGTATACCTACACTACAATTAGTTAGGACACATATCCTCCACCAGGTATACACAACATATCCTCCACCAGGTATACACAACACATCCTCCACCAGGTATACACAACATATCCTCCACCAGGTATACACAACACATCCTCCACCAGGTATACACAACATATCCTCCACCAGGTATACACAACACATCCTCCACCAGGTATAGACAACATATCCTCCACCAGGTTTACACAACATATCCTCCACCCGGCATACACAACATATCCTCCACCAGGTATACACAACACATCCTCCACCAGGTATACACAACATATCCTCCACCAGGTTTACACAACATATCCTCCACCAGGTTTACACAACATATCCTCCACCAGGTATACACAACACATCCTGAATGATGTTTATGTTCCTCCTTTTCTCCCTCTTCCTAATCTGTTTCCTCTAATTCTGACTTGGCTTCAAACTTATCGTTTAGATATTAACCTGCCGATATTAAACACTGTTCTACTTTCTTCTATCTAGATCCTTCTTACTTGAGCATCAGTATCAGGATCATAACTTTACTTGGGCATCTACAACAACTCTTCTTCAAAAACGTTTCTCAAATATCATCCACTATCTTCCTCTAGGTCTTCCTGAAACCCTTCATAATTCTCACATTGGGCCTCATTCACCAACCATTCTTAAGAAGAAACTTCTTCTTAAAACCCCCTTACTCATTTTCCATGAGGACTTTGACATTCACCAATGTTTTCTTATTTGGGATTTGTTGGTAAGAACATATAAGAACATAATCTATGCACACTCAAGAGCACACTTACGCACGTTTGAGTGCTGACATGTTTGTGCCAAATAATTAGTTATTGCGTTTTCTTCAATTCTACAGTTTTGTACTACTTCGTCGTAAAATTGTGTCTCCACATTAGATAATTTTCTCACGCATGAATATCACGCCAAGTATGAATATTTAGCTAGACACCATTAAGCATTGTGAAAGACTGACTAACATTCCTTTGAAGTTTACTTCCACCACAAATAGCATCTATGAACTGTATGGCTTTTGCCACTGGCTGTTTTAATTGCTTAGAAGCCAGTAATACTAGTATCTTACTACTTGGAGTAGTCATAAGAATTGAGCCCAAGCTAGTGAGACTGAAGACGAACTTTACACTGCCAAAGCTATTTCATTTCATGGCACAATAACCTTCGTTTTTCTTTCATACATTAATTAAATGATTGCAATAACTATCAATATAGGTGACTGATAACTGATTTTTCATCAAGTGAAAAGATGAATCGTGGAAACCCCTCCTCTTTTACTGCACAAGGAGTTGTGGTCCAGATTTATCCAAAAAGCATGCATGGATACATACTTCAACAATCCACCAGAAATATTAGACCATCTGGGAACTTTTGGCATACTATTTTCAAGAAACTATGGTTAGGGACATACTAATTTTCTCGCATACTAATTTGGCATACTATATAGTATGCAAGTATGGAATTTGAGATTCAGCCCATGTGTGATTTCTTTATTTTTAAGGATTTACAGTTGTGCTCAAAAGTTTGGATACCCTTGGAGAATTGGTAATATATGTACAATAAGTAATGAAAACATGAGGGAGCAGGCAAAACACATGTATTTTATTTCTTATGGGATTCACATTCAACTGTAGGTCATAACAGAATGGCACAATCATAAAACAAAACATGGCAAGAAAGAAAAAATGAACTGACCCCTGTTCAAAAGTCTGCATACCCTTAGTTCTTAATACTGTGTATTGCCCCCTTTAGCATCAATGACAGAGTGCAGTCTTTTGTAATAGCTGTCTATGAGGCCCCGAATTCTTGCAGGTGGTATAGCTGCCCATTCGTCTTGGCAAAATGCCTCCAGGTCATGCAAAGTCTTTGGTCGTCTGGCATGAACCACATGTTTGAGATCTCCCCAGAGTGGCTCGATGATATTTAGGTCAGGAGACTGTGATGGCCACTCCAGAACCTTCACCTTTTTCTGCTGTAACCACTGGAGGGTCAACTTGACCTTGTGCTTAGGGTCATTGTTGTGCTGGATAGTCCAAGAGCATCCCATGCGCAGCTTTCATGCAGAAGAATGCAAATTGTCTGCCAGTATTTTCTGATAAAATGCTGCATTCATCTTGCCATAAATTTTCACAAGATTCCCCGTGCCTTTAGAGCTCGCACACCCCCAAAATATCAGTGAGCAACCACCATGCTTCACAGTGGGGATGGTATTCTGTTCACTATAGGCCTTGTTGACTCCTCTCCAAACATAGCACTAATGGTTGTGACCATAAAGCTCTATTTTGGTCTCATCACTCCAAATTACAGTGTGCCAGAAGCTGAGAGGTGTGTCAAGGTGTTGTCGGGCATATTGTAACTGGGCTTTTTTGTGGCATTGGCGCAATAATGGCTTCTTTCTCGCAACTCGACCATGCAGCTCATTTTTGTTCAAGTATCGTCGTATTGTGCTCCTTGAAACAACCACACCGTCTTTTTCCAGAGCAGCCTGTATTTCTCCTGAGGTTACCTGTGGGTTTTTCTTTGTATCCCAAACAGTTCTTCTAGCAGTTTTGGCTGAAATCTTACTTGGTCTACCTGACCTTGGCTTGGTATCAAGAGATCCCTGAATTTTCTACACTTCTTAATAAGTGTACTGACTGGCATTTGCAAGGCTTTGGATATCTTTCTATATCCTTTTCCATCTTTAGGAAGTTCTATTAATTTGTTACGCAGGTCTTTTGACAGTTCTTTTCTGCTCCCCATGGTTCAGTATCTAGCCTGCCCAGTGCATCCACGTGAGAGCTAACAAACTCATTGACTATTTATACACAGACACTAATTGCAATTTAAAAAGCCACAGGTGTGGGAAATTCACCTTTAATTGCCATTTTCACCTGTGTGTGTCACCTTGTGTATCTGTTACAAGGCCAAACATTCAAGGGTATGTAAACTTTTGATCAGGGCCATTTGGGAGATTTATGTTATCATTATGATTTAAAAAGGAGCCAAACAACTATGTGATAATAAATGGCTTCATATGATCACTATCCTTAAATAAAAGAGAGTTTTTTTGTATGATCAGTCATATTTTCAAAATCAGTGCTAACATTTCACAATTTCTGTCAGGGTGTGCAAACTTATGAGCACAACTGTATCTAACAAACATTACAGTAGCTACAGTACTTGCTTGCTAGATAACACTTAGCAGTTCCTATGGCTGTGTGAAAACATGATAGTGATTGATTTGAAAGGAAGAACGCCTGCCAAAATGATTTGCACTATCTATGAGGCCCATTGTTCTTCAGTCTCTTCCTAAATCTCCTACTCAATAGTTTGCTGAAACTTTCCCCATTCTCTTCCTGAAACTCTTCAACATTGGGTGTATTTTCCTCAAACTCTAACCCATTCTTGCTCATCCTAAATCTCTTCTTTGCCTTGATTAAATGAGGGACACAAATATATTAATTGAATTGCCTATATCAACTATTTTATTTTCCTTTTAATTCTTATTCTGGTGTTCCCTTCCTCCTTTATTCCTTTGTCTATTCCTTTGTCTCTGTCTGTCTTTCCTCATATTTCCTCTGCCTCTAATTTCGACTCTTCCCGGCAATCCCGTCCTTCCCAGGCGAGGAGGGGGAAGTGAGATGTCTTTCAGCACCAATCCTCGCCGTGTCAGGGGCGTTGGGAACGTCAGCATCACTGGGGCTGGGAGCCGGAGGAGCGGAGCTGGGAATAATCTAGGGAACGGGGAGGATTCAGAAAACACCTATGATGTTCCGGAGGAGGAGGAGCCAATGTTCTCGTCCACCCCACCTCCGGAGGACATCAACGGAACATTGCCGGAAGAGTAGGGGAGGGGCACTGCTGTCCTTCTACATACTCTGTCCATCCCCCCATCTCTTCTCTCTGCCAGACACAAAATGCCTTTCCTGATTAAAACGCTGTTCTACCAATCTTTTCTATCATCCACCCATCCATCCTTCTGTCTCCCTCCCCTTTATTAGCACTACAGAATCTATGCATCACCTGCGTGAGGTAAATAGTTCTGAATGTTATCAATGTGCCACGTGCCCTCTTGTCAAACAGAATGTATTTCTTAATTTGATGAAACTATGTCTATAGCATCTTCTGGATACTGTACACACTCAACGGTTAGTTTATTTTCTGCTTTGAGTGTCTCTGAATAATAGTGTCTCTGAATAGGAGTGTCTCTGAATAAGAGTGTCTCTGAACAAGAGTATCTGCTAGATTATTTAAAATGCAATAAACTGGTCACTGAGGGTATATTCTGAGTGTATATTCCTAGAATATTCCTTTAATTTCGGAGGTTATATCTTTCTACACTAAAGACTTTTTCTCTATATATAATTAATAAAGTTTTTACCTTGCCCTTTTCAAGATGTTCTCTATTTTAGAGTTAACAAATTAATCTGGCAATATAATGTGAATTGAGGACACTGCAGTAAACAGCTAACCCAATGGGCAATGGTTTAAGATTTATTCATTCATAGTGCATATCTTGTCAAAACCAAAACACTACTACTTACACTACTACTACTACTAGTACTATCACCACCACCACTACTACTACTACTACTACCACTACTACTACCACCACTACTACCACTACTACTACTACTAATACTATACTACTAATGCTACCACTGCTACAGTTTTTCTTTGATACCAGGTCCATGCAAAATAATAATATTGTTTTTCTACAATCATACTAGTCTGCCAAACTATTCATTGCTATGAAATGAGGGGGAGGGCACGGTGGCTTGTTTTGTAATCCACGTTTTTGTGTTCTTGGTCCGTCTGTGCTCTAATTCCACAATACTGTGCATGCTATGGCTTTGATACAGGAAGGGCCAAGGCCTATAAAATAAACAATTGTTGAATAGTTTTTGAAAAACACCATAATATTTATTTGAAATGAAATAAATTGCTTTCAATCCCTGTAATTTTGTGTTCCTTGTCAGGCTATTTTAAAAAGTAATACTTGTTGTTATTCTCTTCTGTTGTTGCGTATCAAAGAATGAAATAATATTTTTATTTTATTTGTTTATTTATTTGTAGAAATAAAATTAAAAATAAATTATAATTTTATGTAGAAAATAAAAATTACAAAATCTACATCACAAAAACTAACAAAAAGTTTTGATGGAATATCTACACCCATGTACATCTTCACATTTTGTTTTATAAGTACCAAAAACACACCATACACAACAATATTTAGGGGATTTTATTATTTTGTAAAATATTAGTATTTATGATTAAAAAAAAGTTATTGACAGAAACTCTAGTAGCCCTAGTAAAACAGTTTAGAAATTTCAAAAAGAGAGTAAGGAGTATATTAACTTGATAATATAGTTTGCATATTGTATCTACTAATATGCTGTTATACAAACATTTTCCCTCAATCTCAAACATGTCAGGTTTCAGTGGACCGCTTTCTGAAAAACTTTCACATGAAAACCTAAGATTTAAATTCCTCTTTTTTGTATGTAATCACTCCACTTTTCATCTCTCTTCTCACTCCTATCTTTACTCTCAACTACTTTATAATCTCTCACAACTGACTTCTCATTTCTCTCTTTCATCTTTCCTATTTCTTTATTACTGTCTCCTCTCTCCTCTTCCACTCTGCTTCTCCTCTGTCTCTGTGTCTGGGCTGCAGTCCTCCTGGTCTTCAGGGAAGCCTGGTCTCTTCTCCTGGTCTTCAGGTTCACAGTGATCAGAACACAGACCATCCCCAGCAGAGCACAGCCTATACAGTGAGGGAAAAAATTATTTGATCCCCTGCTGATTTTGTACGTTTGCCCACTGAGAAAGTCTATAATTTTAGTGGTAGGTTTATTTGAACAGTGAGAGACAGAGTAACAACAAAAAAATCCAGAAAAACGCATGTCAAAAATGTTATACATTGATTTGCATTTTAGTGAGTGAAATGAGTATTTGATCCCCTCTCAATCAGAAAGATTTCTGGCTCCCAGGTGTCTTTTATACAGGTAACGAGCTGAGATTAGGAGCACACTCTTAAAGGGAGGGCTCCTAATCTCAGCTTGTTACCTGTATAAAAGACACCTGTCCACAGAAGCAATCAATCAATCAGATTCCAAACTGTCCACCATGGCCAAGACCAAAGAGCTGTCCAAGGATGTCAGGGACAAGATTGTAGACCTACACAAGGCTGGAATGGGCTACAAGACCATCGCCAAGCAGCTTGGTGAGAAGGTGACAACAGTTGGTGCAATTATTCACAAATGGAAGAAACACAAAAGAACTGTCAATCTCCCTCGGTCTGGGGCTCCATGCAAGATCTCACCTCGTGCAATGATCATGAGAACAGTGAGGAATCAGCCCAGAACTACATGGGGGATCTCAAGGCAGCTGGGACCATTTTCACCAAGAAAACAATTGGTAACACACTACGCTGTGAAGGACTGAAATCCTGCAGCGCCCGCAAGGTCTCCCTGCTCAAGAAAGCCTTGTGTTTATAATAAACGTTTTATGTTTGATGGTAGCTTTGGTTGTCTGTGTCGTTTGTTCTCACTGTTCATTTACACTACACTAATTTGCATGAGTTTTATGTTACGGGTCTCTGTACCATCCACCCTAGACTGCTAAAGCCACAGGGTTCTTGGAGAAGATCTGCAAAGAGGAGTGGGACAAAATCCCTCCTGAGATGTGTGCAAACCTGGTGGCCAATGACAAGAAACGTCTGATCTCTGTGATTGCCAACAAGGGTTTTGCCACCAAGTACTAAGTCATGTTTTGCAGAGGGGTCGAATACTTATTTCACTCATTAAAATGCAAATCAATTTATAACATTTTTGACATGCGTTTTTCTGGATTTTTTGTTGTTATTCTGTCTCTCACTGTTCAAATAAACCTACCATTAAAATTATAGACTGATCATTTCTTT
>JACXGI010018981.1:0-12620 GCA_016801175.1 Esox masquinongy
ATTGACTGATAGTCTAGAGTCAAACCTGATTGACTGATAGTCTAGAGTCAAACCTGATTGACTGATAGTCTAGAGTCAAACCTGATTGACTGATAGTCTAGAGTCAAACCTGATTGACTGATAGTCTAGAGTCAAACCTGATTGACTGATAGTCTAGAGTCAAACCTGATTGACTGATAGTCTAGAGTCAAACCTGATTAGACTATCAGTCAATCAGTCAATCAGGTTTGTCTACAAAAAATGGCTTCCTAATGCTCATTCAACCAGACAGCATTTTAAGGGCCCAGGAGGCTCAGGGAAATACATTACCGATCCACTGTATGTTTTATATAACTTATAAATACACTGTTTAATTAAAGTGATGATTTGAAAGTACTGCATGAACTAAAACCTAAGCTTTTGATTCTGTTATTATTTGTGAGAACACATTCTGCATATTTGACTGTGATCTGGCTCTTGAACGTTTATACTTGACTGTACAAGGAAAGGCTTTAGGCTGGAATGTCAGTTTCCATTTTTAACATAGCCACTTTGTTTATAAACCATAACAGCATGCACCATGTTTATGAACCCATATTAAAATCTCTACCATGTTTATAAACCCATAAAACATCCATACCATGTTTATGAACTTTTAAAATCTATTTATAAACCGTAACAAAATATTAACCATTTTTATTTACCAGTAACAGTATTTTTAGCATGGTTATGTGGCCTAGGATGGCCCTGCTGTCTGAGCCACTTCCTCCGGTGTGGTGCTATAGCGTGTGTTCAAGTTGCGGCAGAAACTCTGTCCTTTTGTCTTTTACCACTTTACTGTCCAATAAATGCCGCAATAACGTATCTACCATGGTTATAAATGATTCATGGGACTCTGGCTCCACAGTCAGAGCATCTCCACTCCCATCACTGAGCAAGCCGCTCCGCCACCCACTCCTGCATGCACTGCTTTTTATTTTTGCTCAACTGTGGTATTTATCACGCAATTGTCACTTTGACTGTCTTTAAAACTTCTCAGAGGTCCCTCTCATGACAAGTGATAAACTAAAACATCCACAGGTTTATTCCTTTTGGTCTGTTTAACTCATGAAATTTGGCATACATGCTCAGGGGTAAAATGGTCTAGTTAGCCTGTGCAAAATCTCTGTCAACACTTGTGGATTTTGACATGGTTGAATGATCCATAGCGATTCATGCCTTGTTCTTCATGTGGTATTCTTACCATCAGCCAAGGACAAGGTAATATCTCTGATCTCATGACATATACTCAAGTGTAGCGTCAGTCGCTAAAAGTTCGGTTGGTGGTATTGATGTTGTTTAAACCTTGCCCTTTTTACATCAGCAGTTGTCAGAAAGTGCTTTTACAAAACACCCACTGTGTTGACCTTTTTGTAACATACTACACACGCAGTCAGAGTGGATTGATACATGGACCTGGAGCGAGGAGCCCATTTGTAGGATGTAACAGCGCTCTTGGTTGGTGTAGCAACACATGACTGGTTGACGACTGACAGAACAAGGGAAGTGGTGAACGAAACCCACACAGGTTTAGATCTGGTCAGGCAACATTTCTCTTGACAGATGCCCCATTGATGGAGCATTGTCCGATACATATCAGATCTCGTACTAGTGACGTAACCAAGCTGGTTTCAGGACTTGTTCATTTAGGGCAGTCAGCAACTACACTCTCTAGTCTTCTTATAAATATGGTGCAAAAGGTTGTTGCGGTTCAGGAAGTCAACCTTGTTTTAGATATCATGGAATATCAGGGAACTTGCAAGAATGGCTGCCTCCACTGGATGCTGAACATCTTAAAAAAGAAATCGTATGTATTCTTCTCTAGGAGGTTTCTTTAATGTAGTTCATTAGGACAAAGTAGCTATGCTGGACATATAGGCGGACTGCTGTATTGGCTGTTTAACTGCTTCACTGGGGTGTAACTGCTTCACTGGGGTCTTTCTAGTCTTTGCCATCGTAAACATGGCGTCAAGTGTTTTCTGGCATAAGCCATTTCCCTGGTTTCCTCTCGCTCTGGCCAAACACTAACCCGTACCCTTGGATTTTAGTCCAAGGGCTAATCATCACTGCATGAAAATTAACATAATGGCTTGAAACGGGCAGCAGGCAACACCATGATGTTTTTTAGTTCACATTTCCATTTATAGTGTAGTAATTTATCAAAACTCTCATTCCGATCAGTTACTGCATTGATCTCCAATTGGCCAGGTGGGACAAAATTAGCATGACAATCGTATCATATCTATTTGTCCTGGACAACACTTTCACCATAAATGGAAGTAGTGGAAGCTTAGACTGGCCTGAGAGGTCGTCACCGTAGGGGCGGGGCGGCCTGAGAGGTCGTCACCGTAGGGGCGGGGCGGCCTGAGAGGTCGTCACCGTAGGGGCGGGGCGGCCTGAGATGTAGGGTTTGGGCCTAACATTCAGGTAAGGGTGATCATTCAGTCCTTTCGCTGCTCCGTAGGCGAGAGAGCATGAGCAGAGGAGCGGGGTGACATGGGAGGATTTGAGAAGGTTGAACACCAGACGGGCTGCGGTTTAATAAAGTTATAATCTGTCAGGCTGTCTGAAAGTAACTTGATTCAGTACAATAAGTGTTCACATGAGGAAAGAGATGTTTGGGATCCAATGCAATTCTGAATTTTTAAGAGGCTGTAATAAAGTATAGCGTGAAGTGGTCCTGATTTGCAGAAGTAACGTCTACAGATGTTTTCACTGGACAGATTGAGGGATCCCTTTCCAAAACGGATCACATAGAACTCCAAAATGAATGTAATAGGATGACGTGGGTCTCTTGGCTGGATGTGCGCACTCCCCCAGATTCAGAAGACCTGTAGCCTGCCCCCAACAATGGCTCCCAGGTATATCTCTAATCCCAGGTCCTAATCTGCTAACTATGAGAGAACAGGAGGTTCCTGACAAAGCTGATAGAATCACTAAGCTGTTTCTCATTTTCATGTTGCGACAGGATTTTTGTGAAATATTAGCGGTTCATTTTACTTTCGTTTGAATCATGACTCCGTACCAGAGGTAGCTCAGTTAGTTGAATGTATAAAAAAGCCAAGCTTAGAGCTCTCCACCTTCTCTGCCTGTCGACGAGTTTAAACCAGACAACAGAACTGTCCTGTATTGGTGAATCTAAGGGTCCTGTTGGTGAATATCTGAGCTCAGATGTAGTTGCCTCTAGTCCAGATGCCAACCCAGCAGCAGAATGGATAACTCTGTGGTGATGTCAGAGGCAGTTCGACCAGGGTCTGTCAACACTTTGTTTACACTCCAGCTAGATCCCTAATGGAGTCCTATTCTCTACTTAGTTCACTACTTCCTGGTCTAAATGGGTAATGGAGTGCCATTTGGGACCCAGAAAGGTTTTTGTCTAGTTAGACCCCATCTTTCTCTTATTTCAAGCTTTAGGGAAAACCAACAATGCGACTCAGTTCTCAGAAACAAACTGTAAAAGTAAATAAAAAAAAATAAAACCATCTGCGAAACCTAATCTAGATGTCTTAAAAAAATTATCTTCTTTGTTTCTCACAGAAAACGATGTCCTGATACGTTGCTTCAGACAGCAAAGGTCACGATCCTCCTGCCTCCCTCTACATTGTTGCCTCCTCTTGCACCTCCTGCTTCCCTTCCAGAAGTGACTATTGGTACCGTCGGTTCCACCCAGGGGTCCTCCCCTCCTTCACGGCCGTCTGACAAGCCCCCCTTATTTCCCTCCTCTCTGCTCCCCCGGTCCCCATCCCTGATCCCCCTAAGCCCTGTTCTTGCCCCCTTGTCCCCCAGCCCTGGCAACATGTCCATCGCCCTGAAGCAAGTCTTCAACAAGGACAAGACCTTCCGGCCGAAGCGGAAGTTTGAGCCGGGCACGCAGCGTTTCGAGCTCCATAAGAAGGCCCAGGCATCCCTGAGTTCGGGGGTGGACCTCCGAGCGGCCGTGGCTCTACCCCACGGGGAGGACCTGAATGACTGGGTGGCGGTGCACGTGGTGGACTTCTTCAACCGCATCAACCTCATCTACGGGACGGTGTGCGAGTTCTGTACCGAGAAGAGCTGTCCGGTCATGTCCGGCGGGCCACGATACGAGTACAGGTGGCAGGACGATCACAAGTACAAGAAGCCCACGGCACTTCCTGCTCCCACGTACATGAACCTTCTGATGGACTGGATAGAGGTTCAGATCAACAATGAGGACATCTTCCCCACCAGTATAGGTGAGTACAATGGTGTGGTGCTTTAGCGTGGCAGAAGTCCCGGAACATTCCGCAGCAATTCTTTTCAGGATTTGTTTCCGGGGTGGTTCGTCCTGCCCGTCAACGCTATTACACTCACAGCTCCCAGGCCCCTCTTGAAGCTGGACTCTGGACCTGGCGAAGCCTGCCTGTTGCTAGAACATTCCTCCGTAGAGCTTTAAGAGGAGGTGTGTATTGCTGAGGGCAGTCTTGCTTTTATCCTGAAAGCGGACGCTAATAAAACCTCTTACAACTTCTGACCTTTGATCCCTGGCATGGAATGTAACCGGTAAGTTATACAGGTTTAAGAAACAAGTGCACTTTTTTTTTCGGGAGCCGACCCGATCCAAATTTAACACTTAATTTGTTTACCAATGTTCCGGTAAAAGTTAAGCTGATATTTGGGATTCTGATTGGGGACAACTGTTAAACTCAGCTCATGATGTGAGCTCAATAAGTTATATCCTTTGATTAAAGAATGGATAAATTGAGTATAATTCATTTTTAGGTCCCGAAATGTATCTAGTAACTCCTGAATACAGCAGTAAATATATCTAGTAACTCCTGAATCCAGCAGTAAATATATCTAGTAACTCCTGAATACAGCAGTAAATATATATAGTAACTCCTGAATACAGCAGTAAATATGTCTAGTAACTCCTGAATACAGCAGTAAATATGTCTAGTAACTCCTGAATACAGCAGTAAATATATCTAGTAACTCCCGAATACAGCAGTAAATATGTCTAGTAACTCCTGAATACAGCAGTAAATGTATCTGGTAACTCCTGAATACAGCAGTAAAGGTGGGGAGGAAAAACGGCACACTTTACATTAGAAAATGTCTCTGCTGCTCTCAGGGGATAGAGTAGAAATAAACTCTTATGGCTGGATAGGACACTCAGCAGTGGAGGGAGAAGAGAGCCATGCAGAGAGAGCCAATGCGGCGGTAGCGTGCTGATCGCTGTTGTGATCTACTCTCAGCCTGTGGTGGCAAGATGTGACGAGCATCAGTGTCTGGAAACCGTGCCATCCCCAGAAAGGCCCATGAATAATGTATCTCTCAAACCTCGTGTGAGCAGCCCAAATGGAACCCTATTCCCTACGCTGTGCACTAATATTGTTTGGGGGTTTGTAAGGCTCAAAACAAGTGCACTTCAGTTTAATCTGTAGGGCCTGGTCACCATTCAGGACACATGCCTTGACAAAGTGATACAATGAAACCCATCCAGGGTGATGCTATTAATCCCATAGTGAGTCCTCCTCATCACCTCCCCTTGTTCTCTTTCTCTAATGTGTTTTCTTTACCTCACCCTGTCCTCCTTCATTCTACTTTCCTTTTTCCCGCTCTTTTTCTTCTCACTCATCCTCCATTTCGCTACCCTTTCTTCTTAGTTTCCTCTGTGCTTTCAGCTACACGTCAATAATTCACCGTGAAGCGTTTGTACATACGTGCGTGCGTTCGTGTGTGTGTGTGTGTGTGTGTGTGTGTGTGTACATGTTTTTTTTAACACAAATGAACAGGGAGAATAGGAGAGGCTGTGATCCGTGCAGGGCTTCCACCAACAGACTCTCCCCAAGGGACTGAACAAAGTGTCTAAGTAACTTTGTTTGTTTTTTGTCACTTTGATGTAGGTTTAGTGTTTTTGTTTCAAGATAGGTTTAGTCTTTTTTCTGAGGCAGGTGCAGTCTTTTAGTTTTGAGCCAGGTTCAGTTTTCTAGGCCTAGTACCTGGGACTTTGCAACCATCTGCTTAGCCATTATGCCATAAGCTCAGGACATATTGAGTTGTTTTGGTGGATGGTGTTGCCACAGTGTGGCAGAGGTTACTGTGCCGGCGTATGAGAGGATCAAGACGGGAAGCCAGAGGCTTTAATCCCCTTAGTGTTGGGGTTAGTTCAGTCAGCAGGAAGAGATTAACAGGGACTTGGAATGTTCCTGGACGGCTTCTTTGTTTATAGATCTTTCTCTTTCGGACTACCCTGTGTTCATATTTAACAAAGCAAATAACATAATTAAAACTGCCAGTGAATGCAGTCCCTTTTTTGTTGGCCTTTCACCATTCTCCAACAAAACAACAGCCTGGATGTTTCCCTTTAAGACTGCAGAATGCCCCACACACACCTTTCCCTTTAAGTCTACACAACAGCCCTATACACTTTCCCCTTTAAAAATGTACAATGCCCATACACTTTTCCCCTTAAGACCACACAACACTACTGTCTTGAAGAGTGATACAAAAAACACTCATTCGTAAACTGAAACTAGGGTACTGAAACTTTCCTGTATGTTTTCAGAATTGTCCCTGTCAGGCAACACAAACGGCTCTATCTTGGATCCATACTTGTATGTGTGTCAGTTTCCTTGTGTTTCAGCTGCTGGGCCTCTGGCCTCTGGCCTGGCTGTAGTGTCATGGTCCAGGTAGCAGTGTTGACCTTTCACCCTAGAGGGTGGTGTGTCTCTTTTGCCCTGGCTAAGGTGTCAGTGTCAGGTTATGGTTACGCAGAACCATGCAGGTGACCTTTCAACTTTTGGGAAATGCCGTATTTGTTTACCTAACTGGGCTTTGAAGTAAAATAAATAATCACCATTCATCACTTTAGCTGTTTCTTATGTTCAGCCTGCTTACTTGGTCAAACTACCACTAAAACCTATTTTAATTCATTTCTGTTCATACTGCCGACTGATTGAATTCTAACAGTGTACCATTATGTCACCCAGACACTTTTCAAAGTCCCAGTCCTGAGCGTCTTGGTCACTTGCATCAGTGTTGGTGAATGGAAACGGCCATAGAGTTTTTACTGGTGACGTTTTGAAACTCGTTGCTGTGGGTTTTTTGGTGAGTCCATCATTGTTTCCTTTTCAGCCAGCTTTTCATTTGTCCATCATCATGACACATGATAAACCAGCAAAAGAATCCCAGGAACAGAACTTTGACTGAAATTACTTTCCTGGGGATGCCACTAGACTGAAATGACTTTGTAGGGATGCCGCTAGACTGAAATGACTTTCCAGGGGATGCCACTAGACTGAAATGACTTTGTAGGGATGCTGCTAAACTGAAATGACTTTCCAGGGGATGCCACTAGACTGAAATGACTTTGTAGGGATGCTGCTAAACTGAAATGACTTTCCAGGGGATGCCACTAGACTGAAAGTAGAAACGTGTAATATCCTTTTAATACCTTGGCCAATAATGTAATAATCCTCTCTAGGATTGTGAGATCCTCCTAGTCTCAGAATAATCCAGTCCCACCAGACTGAGCAGAGTGTAGACTGGGCCGGTCGGTCCCTGTGTAGGTCCCCTTGTTCCGGTCAAATTTAGTGAACTAGGTAGGAAATAGGATCCGTTTTGGAAGCCTGTGACGGGGCCACATGATGAGGGCTGATCAGCCATCTGATGTTCTGGCCATTCACAGAGTCTTGTGTTGTGTGTCACTGCTTTCAAAATATTCAGGCTCTTTATTACCATTTAAAGGGGAGTATGTTTTCCTGTAATACTGCCATAAGCTATACTGACCAGTGGGCATCTGCAGTAAATTATTTAAGTTATTTCAAATACTACTTTTCTAAAATTGATCCAAGTGCCTGAGGTATTCCCCATTTAAATTTCCTCGCCGGTCCCTCTTTCAGTTGGCATGATTTGTAATCTCCATGTACTCACTTTAGACAGTCAGTTTAAATGGTATAGAAACGTGCTAGAAACATAAAATGATCTATATCAGAATGTTTTAATGGCATTTTCACCACTAACAACACCAAACATTACTGTAATATACGTGACCATTCGGATAGCTTTACGCAACCAGGCCCTCACACTCAACCCTTGCTCCCATACCCTCTTCCTCACTTACTCCCCCACCCAGAGAAGTCCTCCTGAACACACACCCATCCTGCATGCAGTATGCAGCCTACCTTGGAAACGTGTCTGTGTGTAGCTCCCTCTTCCGTTCTTCCATTCTAATGTATTTCACCACTACCTGTGTAGCTATTTTCAGTGTTGTACGCAGCCTTTAAAAGGTTCTGATGTCCGTGCGGATCTAAGTGCACTTAAAGGCTTAGTTCAGTGAATAAAGTGTTTTCTTTAATGTAAATTATATTTTCTACACTATGAAATCAAAACAAAGCCCAAACATTTTGAAAATGATTATAATCCCATTGTGTAAAAATGCTTGGAATTTCAGTCTGATCTGATGGCAGTGGAACTTCGGCTTATTTTAAGGTCCGAAATGTAATGGGATTTTAACGATGCCTGTTCATCTGGGTTAGATGTGACGTCAGGACCACTCTGTCAGCCCATCAGAGATGTATTTGTAAATGTCTTCAAATTTGTTTCCTAATGTCCACATTAACAGGCAGCATTTCTTAATGGGTTGACCACCTAAAACTACAATTTAAACTGCTTTATTATAACTTTTTTAAATCAGTTATGTGTTAGTCATACAATGACGATGGAATATTTATTGGACTTGGGGATATGAGAATTGAATGGTGATTAACGTAATTGTGTAATTAGCAGATTAACGTCCTAATGTGTGTAGAGCAGTTTCCACTACTGTCCCTTACTGGCTTAAAACCGGGACTTTCTGTACATCAACTCTACTCTCAAAGCAGCATAACCCATCGCGCCATAAAAACCTGTCAAGGAGAACAACTTGTTCCAGCCTCCGGGGGAGTGGCTTGTCAAGGAGAACGACTTGTTCCAGCCTCTGGGGGAGTGGCTTGTTTTGCCTGACGATGAGTGATGGTCACGTTGGAGCAACATGGCGGTTTTCAGGGCTCAAAGAGACATGGATGCTGGTTCCTGCGCTGCCTGTTACCGTTGATCACCTGGTTCTCCTACAGATTGATAGTTTAGTCCATCAAGCCGAGCAGTCCCAGTTGAAAATCCATCTTAAACCTTTGTGCTCTCTGCTGGCATCTGTGACGAGGATTATGGAGGGCTTTACTGAAACACACACACTTTTTGCTATCCATGATCTGTTATTGTCCTAAACCTTATCCCCTGATTAACAGCCATTATAGTCATACAGCAGATATTGGTATGGGGACGGAGCTATTGGTATGGGAACGGACTGACGCCGTTGTCATGATTCGACTTCATCCGCTGTCATGATTCGCTTTGGTCTTCTGAATTCAAGGAATTTAATTGTAGTTTTGTATAATTTACCAACCAATAATCAACAGCTGGTGCAAAGTATTTGGGAAGAGGACTGTTGTATGGCAAGCTGCAACAGTTGAAGCTTGAGTACATTGGGTTTTGTTGTAGCCTGTTAGTTTGGGCCTTCCAGAATGAGTTTGTTTAGGTAGATAGAATGAATCTTTGATAGTGTAACCCTCAGAGTCCCCACCTGATGTGAATATCAGTTCAAATTGTTCTGGGTCAAAGGACATAAAACAGGAAGTCACAGCATGGTAGTTTTAGGATATCTAGAATGCCCTGTGGTCAAGGAAGTTCCTGGCAACAGGATGTGCTTGTGTCTCCCTGTGATGTCCCATCTGGACTGGAGGACCCTATGACCCTTGACCTTTAACCCCTCTGAGACTACTGCTACATGTAAATAGATGTCTGGTACCTATCTACTTTTTTGCCTGTTAGTTGGCTGTTGACCTTTTCCAGAAACCTGCAGTTGGTTTTGTGAACATTCCCATGAAATATCAGTGTCTAGTACAGGTTCATACCATGAAATATCACATAGTGTCTAGTACAGGTTCATACCATGGTACCTTTAGGGTGCCATTTTAAAAACACATTTTGTCTCTTTGTTTTCCCTAAATGTTTCAGTAGGTTGTGGGAACATTACATAAGTTTTCCAATCACAAAATATGCATTCATACAGTGTTTTTGTTAGGTTACACAGGAGGTTCCCTGAATGTATTACGAATGTTGATGGAACTCCCGTGTATAAGATCTTTTAACTTCGCTAGAACATTTATTAAAATGGTGGAAATTGTCTGTGATATTCACAAAGGTTGCATAGAACATATTTTTGACGATTTTCCACCATTTTCCAAGAAGCAGATTGTTGCCGTCACATTGAAAGATTCACATAATATTCAATTGACGTTCACAATATATGAATTGTTGGAGATACTTTAACAATGCTGTATATGCTTTATAGAAACACGTACTCATTACAACAGCTAGACAGTTTTTGTGTTATGAGGACATTTTCTATAACGTAAGATATGTTATAGAAATGTTCACAGAATTACGTGCAGTTTGCTGGGTTATGTTGTCAGCCATGACTTCGCTGCAGATGTTTTTCTGTGATCTGCTACTTTCCATGTTATTATTTCCAGCTACTATTTCCACCTACAGTACCGCTCGGCAAAGCAGACCGACGGAGACCGACCGCTCAGCCACGCTGACCGACCGCTCAGCCACGCTGACCGACCGCTCAGCCACGCTGACCGACCGCTCAGCCACGCTGACCAAAGGCCGACCAACCATAACTAGGAGAGATAATGAAGCATAGCATCTAGTCCTCATCATGGCAGCCATGGTCTGTTTCTTCATGTTGTCCAGGAAAAACAAAGAATAGCATCTAGTCCTCTTCATGGCAGCCACTGTCTTTCTTGTTTTCCAGGACAAATGTCCATATGAAGTACAACAGATGCCTGATCTGTCTCAGGAATGGCACACAGTAAAATCACCTCTACAACTTCCAACTTTGTTTTTAACTCCGTCTTAAGCATCGTCATAATGAGCCAGATGAATTCATAACGGTATCCAGCTGACCTCTCATGGAGAACAAATGTTTTTGTTGTGGTGAATCAGAGCTGGATGACATGGAAAGGGTCAGAGCCCTGGGCTAACTGTCAACTAAACACACACACACACACACACACACACACACACACACACACACACACACACACAGTTAGATGAGTACATTTGGCATAGGTCCTGAACGAGAGCTTCTGTCTAAAGACATGTTAAGTTCCGCGTCTGTTCCTGGATCATCAGTGCGCTGTGGAACAGGCAGTCATTATTTGGCCAGGACAGTCTGCTCAGCTCAACCAGAAAGGGGGAACGTCAGCCCATGTGTGGAACGTGGAAACACTGTGTGAGTTGCTTGGTTCTCTTCTTATTTCTGCGGTCAGCCACGGCCTGCTACTAACAAAAGCCCTGGTAGCTCTGTGAGCTTAGTGACTGTGTGATCCAGAATCCGTGCCCCTCTCCCTCCATGTTTGGCCCATCTCTAAGATCCCGGGTTATTGGCTTACGTTGAAGATTGAATGTTATTGGCCGTCTCTGTAGTTGGCGTTCGCTCACACAGAATGCCATGTGTCTATCTGGTGTCCATGCCAGGACGTGAGTTCGGGCATTCCTGCAGTCAACATGGGCCTGCTTCCAATGTGCTTTTTCCCTCCGAACCACTCCTGTGTTGATGGTGGCTGATATATCCTGCTGTATTTAGCACACCTACTTAGTGTTGTTGGGGATGTCTGTGTCTGTGATCTGCGTCTGTGATCTGCATCTGTGGTCCTGGCTGTGTGTCGTCCTGCAGACCCCTCTTTACCCGGACGGCTGTATCTACTCCCAGCCTCCTTTAAAGTTTCCTGGCAATTTAAACTGGCAGACACGTTGACAGGCAGGTAGGCAGACAGAATGTCTTTTCCCTCTTCCTGTTTTCTCCGGAGGAGTCTGGCTGTCATGTCTCCTGTCCTGGTCTTCAGCCAGTCTTCTGGGTCCTCTTCAGAGATAAACACCCATGTCCACATCCAATACACAGACAGAGATCCATTTGATTTGGGTCAGTGGCGCTGCCGGGCCAATCAAGTCAGGGTAAACCTAGGGATGTGTTCTGGTCTGTCGGTCCTAGACTGACTGACTGACTGTGTCTTGCTCAGATTTTGAAATGTGTATTACAGTGCATTAAAAGGTCTTAAATCTTAATGGAACCTACAGGTATACTCACAAAGAGTCCAGTTAATGTTTTTTGGGATTTGGCTGTTAACCAGTCTTCTGTTCCTGACAGCCTTTGAGTTAAACCTCACTGCTTGTTTTGGTGTAAAATGGCAGGTCTATTTTCTACCTTGTGATGCCATGGGGAGGGGAGGCAGGCAGGGAGGTGGTGAGGAGGATGTGGTTAATGTCAGGTTCTAGGGCGGTGGAGGAGGAGTGTGGGTTGATGTCAGGTTCTAGGGCGGCGGTGGAGGAGTATGGGGTTGATGTCAGGTTCTAGGGCGGTGGAGGAGGAGTGCGGGGTTGATGTCAGGTTCTAGAGTGGCGCTGGTGGAGGAGGAGTGCGGGGTTGATGTCAGGTTCTAGAGTGGCGCTGGTGGAGGAGGAGTGCGGGGTTGATGTCAGGTTCTAGAGTGGCGCTGGTGGAGGAGGAGTGCGGGGTTGATGTCAGGTTCTAG
>JACXGI010018982.1:0-12614 GCA_016801175.1 Esox masquinongy
TTTTTCCACCTTTAATGTGACCTATAACGTGAACAATTCAATTGAAAAACAAACTGAAATCTTTGAGGGGGAAAAATAAAAAATAAAAAACTCACAATAACCTGGTTGCATAAGTGTGCACACCCTTAAACTAATACTTTGTTGAAGCACCTTTTGATTTCATTACAGCACTCAGTCTTTTTGGGTAGGAGTCTATTAGCATGGCACATCTTGACGTGGCAATATTTGCCCACTCTTCTTTGCAAAAGCGCTCCAAATCTGACAGGTTATCCCTTGTTAAATAGCGTAGTGGTTAGAGACGCAGACTTCCAATCAAGAGGTCCTGCATTCAAGCCTCGCCGCAGTCAAAACAAATTATGCATTAGGATTTGTTCTGGATAGACAAAAACTTTGCATGCTACAACCATCAGTAGCTATGTTATACAGTTGTGCTCATAAGTTAGCATACCCTGGCAGAAATTGTGAAAATTTGGCACTGATTTTGAAAATATGACAGTTTCTTGCATGATCAGTCTTTTATTTAAGGATAGTGATCAAATGAAGCCATTTATTATCACATAGTTGTTTGGCTCCTTTCTAAATCATAATGAAAACAGAAATCACCCAAATGGTCCTGATTAAAAGTATACAAACCCTTGAATATTTGGCCTTGTTACAGACACACAAGGTGACACACAGGTGAGAATGGCAATTAAAGGTGAATTTCCCACACCTGTGGCTTTTGAAATTGCAATTAGTGCCTTTGTATAAATAGTCAATGAGTTTGTTAACTCTCACGTGGATGTACTGAGCAGGCCAAATACTGAGCCATGGGGAGCAGAAAAGAACTGTCAAAAGACCTGCATAACAAGGTAATGGAACTTTATAAAAATGGAAAAGGATATATAAAAATAAAGAGAAGCGTTCAATTTGCAGTGGTCTCTTAATTTTAACCCTTCTGTTCCTCACTCAAAACCCTCCTTTTCGACTTTTTTGGAAAGGAAAGAAAAAGGTGCAGTGGTCTCTTAATTTTTTCCGGAGCTATATATCCAAAGCCTTTGCAAATGCCAGTCAGTACTGTTCAATCACTTAATAAAAAGTGGAAAATTCGGGGATCTCTTGATACCAAGCCAAGGTCAGGTAGACAAAACTGCCAGAAGAATTGTTCGGGATACAAAGAAAAACCCACAGGTAACCTCTGGAGATATACAGGCTGCTCTGGAAAAAGACGGTGTGGTTGTTTCAAGGAGCACAATACGACGATACTTGAACAAAATTTAGCTGCATGGTTGAGTTGCCAGAAGGAAGCCTTTTCTGCCCCAACGCCACAAAAAAGCCAGGTTACAATATACCCAACAACACCTTGACACGCCTCACAGCCTCTGGCACACTGTAATTTGGAGTGACGAGACCAAAATAGAGCTTTATGGTCACAACCATAAGCACAACCATTCTGTTCACTATAGGGGTCAAAAACGCCTATAGTGAACAGAATATCATCCCCACTGTGAAGCATGGTGGTGGCTCACTGATGTTTTGGGGGAGTGTGAGCTCGAAAGGCACAGGGAATCTTGTGAAAATTGATGGCAAGATGAATGCAGCATGTTATCAGAAAATACTGGCAGATGATTTGCAGTCTTCTGCACGAAAGCTGTGCATGGGATGCTCTTGGAATTTCCAGCACAACAATGATCATAAGCACAAGGCCAAGTTGACCCTCCAGTGGTTACAGCAGAAAAAGGTGAAAGTTCTGGAGTGGCCATCACAGTCTCCTGACCTTAATATCATCGAGCCACTCTGGGGAGATCTCAAACGTGCGGTTCATGCAAGACGACCAAAGACTTTGCATGACCTGGTGGCATTTTGCCAAGACGAATGAGCAGCTATACCACCTGTAAGAATTTGGGGCCTCATAGACAACTATTACAAAAGACTGCACGCTGTCATTGATGCTAAAGGGGGCAATACACATTATTAAGAACTAAGGGTATGCAGACTTTTGAACAGGGGTCAGTTCATTTTTTTCTTTGTTGCAATGTTTTGTTTTATGATTATGCCATTCTGTTATGAACTACCATTGAATGTGAATCCCATAAGAAATAAAAGACGCGTTTTGCCTGCTCACTCATGTTTTCTTTACAAATGGTACATATATTACCAATCCTCCATGGGTTTGCAAACTTTTGAGCACAACTGTAGTAAGCCTAAAATAAAACTGTTTGCATTGCAACAATTTCTGGTGGATATTCGAAGTACGCATCTATGCATGCTTTTTTGGGTATTATAGGCTGGATCACATCCCCTTCGGCAGTAAAAGAGTAGGGGTTTCCACAATTCGTCTTTTCACTTGACGAAAAAGTCAATTACCGTCACCTATATTGATAGTTATTGTATCAATGTCATTCACGAATGAAAGAACCAGAAAAGGAACCAGGCAAGCCTAATTCAGCCGACCTGCAATTGAGTGATGAATATTGCCGCCCGCACTGGATTCGAACCGGGGTCTGCTGCTAGTGTACAGTTAGTGCTAGTGCTGCTAGTGTACAGTGTTATGTATATTGTTGCTTTATTTTATTATTGTTTATCAAACATATTTAATACATTAACAATGTCATTGCTAATACTATTAGCAATAGGCCTACAGCATAATACCGTGATAATGTAATACCTTGATATTTTTTGAGATGGTTATCAGACCAAAAAATGTCATACCCTTACACCCCTTGTTAGGAGATAGGTTTAGGTAACCAGGACGTTGAATGGGAATAATATTTGGGGTCCTCACAAACGTAGTAAACGTGTGTTTGTGCTTGTACATCTGGGCTTTTGTCCATCAGTGAGTGTGTGTGTGTGCGCGTGCTTAAGTGCGCTTGCCACATATCATTACCGGTTTTAAAATTTTCCAAACACTCTCACAAATACTCAAAATGTATTAAATCAAATATGTCAGTGCTATTCAAACATCACATTGAAATCTCCTTCAGTCAGGCTGCATTCACATCAGTCAAAGCCTTCAAAAGGAGCCAACACATAATAATTCGTAAGTATTTGTGCTACATTGGAACAAAATCATACTATCATATTTAGTTTCATTTGTCAACAAACACATTCCAGCACCTTGGAAAATGTGTAACTAACGCTGCATTTACCTCCCAGTCTTTAATTAAAAACTTTGCAAACAATAAATACAATTCTAGAACAGTTATGTCAGGAATAAATTCCAACCCAAAGCATTCTGACGTAAGTCTGTTTCTCATTACATTCCAACAGCGACATTCTAACAACAGCTTCTATTTCCCTTTTAGGAAACCTTGAGACAAGCACCACCGCAGCTCATATAAGCAACCTCTGAAACCCACTATATCCCCACTCAGACAAAGAAGCTCCAAAACCAACCCCGGCCCAGATGTCTCCAGAGAGAAGGAAAGACTTCTTTATTACTCTGCATAGCTCAACTTAAAACATCCTCTGATCCTGTCTGAGACATGTGCGGCTGACGTGTCATGGCTTAACGTGTCCTCGTGTATGGATGTGAAGGAGGCTGTGTGCTCGTCCAGTTCTGTACGTGGACTCTCCCTTCAAAGCTTACTCCAAATAAAACACCTTTTATTATCTATGATGAGAACTGTGCATGAAAATCTACTTCTGGAAAAGGGCACAGAACTGGGATTGTGTTGTTTAGGATGCCCACAGGGACGGCAGCTCCTGCTGAGCCCGGACATAACTCTTCTCTGTCTCGGCATCCAATGGTGGAACCTGATTTGATCACTTGCCCATTTTTCCAAAACACCTTTTAAAAGAGTATCTGAAACGATCTTGTTAGATGTAAGGTATTTCAAATGTGACTCAGCGCAGAATGACAAGATGTACTGAATAACTCACTACAATGCTGAAAATCCTCGCTGTTATAATGATCCCCATTTTAAACACTGCCAAGGATTACAAACTGTCCTGGTGAGAAGTGCTGCATTTATCACTGTGTGTGTGTGGAAGTGCATCTGTGTACGTGTGTGTATGGATGTGTGCCTTTGCACGTGTGCGTGTGGATGTGCATCTGTGTACGTGTGTGTGTGGATGTGTGTCTGTGCATGTGTGTGTGTGGATGTGCATCGGTATATGTGTGTGTGTGGATGTGGATCTGTATATGTGTGTGTGGTTGTGCATCTGTGTATGTGTGTGTGTGGATGTTAGTCTGCGCACGTGTGTGTGGATGTGTATCTGTATACGTATGTTTGGATGCGCATGTGTGTACCTGGTTGTGAGGATGTGTCTGCGCACGTGTGTGTGTGTGGATGAGCATCTGTATACATGTGTTTGGATGTGCATCTGGGTACGTGTGTGTGGATGTGTGTGCGTGTGAATAGATGTGTCTGCGCACGTGTGTGTGTGTAGTTGTGGGTCTCTGTGTGTGGATATGTTTCTGTGCATGTGTGTGCAATCTTTCCCTGCACTAAAGGTGTCGATGGTTTTACAACATGGTTTGATATACAGCTTAACCACCCATCCACCCTGCCTATCTACAATGTCCTTGCAATCTGGAAGTCTACATGTGTTGGCTATTATAATTCACCCCAGTGGATCTATTTCATTTTTCACAAAGGCAAAGTGATTTATTTACATACCTTTCTTTACTATCAATAAAAAATAATTAGTTATTATATTATGAATTGTTGAATATGTATTTTAAAATTCTTTGAGCTCTGTGAAGGTGTTGAAGATCATGGCTAGACAGCGATTTTAAGGCCAAGCCTTAGAGATACACAATGATTAAAGTCAAAACCGTAAGGAACATTCTAAGAAAGGCTCCTTGTTAAGCAGCTTCATGGTAAGATATAATTACAAAAAACATTTTCAACAGCTTACAACCTCAATGGAGACTGGAAAGACACACAGACACCATTCGGTGTTCAGTATTAATTCAGTGTTGTTTATTTATTTCTATGGTTTAGCTAGAGATGCGTTTTATTTACAAGCCCTAGGCAAGATAGGTGAGACATATAGTATACTACATGTTGTTTGCCAACATACATTGTTCTGTTCATGTGCTTGGTGTTTTTCTTCAACGTTAGTTTACGTCTAAACTACTCCTGCTATTACGAGTGCATCAGTCAAATTCAACCTAGCGATAGGGTTGGGTATCGAGAACCAGTTCCAAGCTGGAGCCGGTTCTAAATTTCAAAGAACCGTGGATTCGATAAGACACGTACATCTCGAATCCTAACTTCGGTTCCTCACCTCAGCATATTTCAATCGCGACGCGCTCGCTCCCGAGTAAACTACATCAGCCATTTTACAGTGATCGCGGAGCATTCTTTTAGGTTCACGCCGTGTTTAAGTAAATGCTTCATCCTATTTGACGAGCTGCCTCCCTTGTACGAAATGTTCTTGCTGCATGTGTTGCATTTTGCGGTGCTTTTATTCTGACGCTAAGCCACACTTTTGACCGTTTGCTGCGGTTAGACTCAGTCATGGTCCAGGATCTAAACAGAAGTGTCGCTTCTCACATGCTTTTTTGACGTACTGAATAACAAAACACGCTAGGTGTTTTGTTGCAAGTGCAACTTTTATTGACTGTGTTGCGGTGTACCAGCCACAATAGCGCCCCAGATACAGCTAACATTAGCAGCGTCTCGCGCTCAGGTAAAAAAAAATATAGTGGGCTGACATTTGCCTTTTATATTGAAGGTAAACGAATGATGTCTACTACAAATGATTCTAATATATATTTTTCTTAGATACGAGTTCGGAGAGTGTCCCTCCAACGCCGGGTAATCCCCAGAGACCCTGCTATAGTATAGAAACTCCTTTTCCTTTGCCATGAAGGGGAAGATGAGCAAGGAGGAGGACGGATGTCACCGAGCGGTATTTATTTTTCTTCAAAAAAATTTACTTTGCGTTGCAGACATCAACTTTTTTTGACATTGATGCTGCTTTCATATTAACTGTTTAGTTATATTTTTCTATTTATTTAAATGTTTTGGTTTGTAAATTATTTTGTTGATCATTCCTTATGTCATATTTTTTATATAAAGTGAAAAATAAACCTTGACAGTACATATTAAGGCCTAAATTTGCAAAGAATAAAGGTATATTTTATTTTGTGTTCTTGTAATATTTATTTTTTCTTTCTTTCCGAAGAAAATTGGAATCGGAACCAAGATTCGATAAGAACCGGATTCGATAAGCAGACTCGTAATCGGCATCGGAATGGATTAAATTGAAACGATACCCAACCCTACCTAGCGATTGGCAAAATGTTTCCCCACCAACACAGTGGCTCTGGTAAAAATGCAAACATCCAAGCGGGTGAATACTTTTGAGTGCCAATGCACATGATTCATTTCAGTTTCTTATTTTCAACAAATTGGCACAAATTTAGTTTTTTTCACATTGTCATTGCGGGCTATTGTGGGTAGATACAGTTGTGCTCATGAGTTTGCATACACTGGCAGAAATTGTGAAATTTTGGCATTGATTTTGAAAATATGACTGATCATGCAAACGGTCTTTTATTTAAGGATAGTGATCATATGAAGCCATTTATTATCACATAGTTGTTTGGCTCCTTTTCAAATCATAATGATCAACCAAATGGCCCTGAACAAAAGTTTACATACCCTTGAATGTTTGGGCGTGTTACAGACACACAAGGTGACACACACAGGTGAAAATGGCAATTAAAGGTGAATTTCCCACACCTGTGGCTTTTTAAATTGCAATTAGTGTCTGTGTAGAAATAGTCAATGAGTTTCTCAACTCTCACGTGGATGCACTGAGCAGGCTAGATACTGAGCTATGGGGAGCAGAAAAGAACTGTCAAAAGACATGAGTAACAAGGTAATTGAACTTCATAAAGTTGGAAAAGATATATAAAGATATCCAAAGCCTTGCAAATGCCAGTCAGTACTGTTCAATCACTGTTCAATCAGGTAGACCAAGAAAGATTTCAGCCATAACTGCCAGAAGAATTGTGTGGGATACAAAGAAAAACCCACAGGTAACCTCAGGAGAAATACAGGCTGCTCTGGAAAAAAATGGTGTGGTTGCTTCAAGGAGCACAATAAGACGATACTTGAACAAAAATGAGCTGCATGGTCGAGTTGCCAGAAAGAAGCCTTTACTGCGCCAGTGCCACAAAAAAGCCTGGTTACAATATGCCCGAAAACACCTTGACATGCCTCACAGCTTCTGGCACACTGTAATTTGGAGTGACGAGACCAAAATAGAGCTTTATGGTCACAACCATAAGTGCTATGTTTGGAGAGGGGTCAACAAGGCCTATAGTGAACAGAATACCATCCCCACTGTGAAGCATGATGGTGGCTCACTGATGTTTTGGGGGTGTGTGAACTCTAAAGGCATGGGGAGTCTTGTGAAAATTGATGGCAAGATAAATGCAGCATGTTATCAGAAAATACTGGCAGACAATTTACATTCTTCTGCACGAAAGCTGCACATGGGACGCTCTTGGACTTTCCAGCATGACAATGACCCTAAGCACAAGGCCAAGTTGACCCGCCAGTGGTTACAGCAGAAAAAGGTGAAGGTTCTGGAGTGGCCATCGCAGTCTCCTGACCTTACTATCATCGAGCCATTCTGGGGAGATCTCAAACGTGCAGTTCACGCAAGACGACCAAAGACTTTGCATGATCTGGAGGCATTTTGCCAAGACAAATGGGCAGCTATACCACCTGCAAGAATTCGGGGCCTCATAGAAAACTATTACAAAAGAACTAAGGGTATGCAGACTTTTGAACAGGGGTCAGTTAATTTTTTTCTTCGTTGCCATGTTTTGTTTTATGATTGTGCCATTCTGTTATGACCTACAGTTAAATGTGAATCCCATAAGAAATAAAAGACATGTGTTTTGCCTGCTCACTCATGTTTTCTTTACAAATGGTACAGATATTGGGGAACACGTACAAATATTAACTAAAAAGTAAGTAATTACAGTTAGTTCTTACAGTAGGCTACTTAGTTACTTGCTAAATGTAAGGTGTTAAGTTACTTAGCTGTTTCTTTAAGATCAGTCATTTGATGACTATATTTACGTGTTCGTCACTTATGCCCAAAAGGCACACATTTAATGGGCTATCTTGTAGTTATAGTCAGGTATTGCATTGTCAGTGTCACTCACCAGCATATCATTTCATATACAATATTATCTATTATCAATCATTATACAGCAAGAGTGACCAATACAATTATCTGAAGTAATCTCCTACCATAATGAGAAACAAAAATAAATTAAGTTCTTTAATCAAGAATCTCTTGAATCAAGAAATTATTTTGTATTGCAAGTGCCTCCACATTTTCTGGCCAGGCTTATTCAACAGCCTGTATGCACAGATTTCAATACTAGATAGAGCCATTGTAGTGAACAATGAAGAACAAAAAACAGCTGTAGCCTTGTACACTGATAACACATTCTCAAAAATAAAACTGCAATTTGAAATCTCTTTGCAATAATGTGTATAATTCATTAATGTTCCATAACTTTATTTAGAGTGTAAGGATTTAGTAAGGATACTAAATCTGCTCTGAAATTATTCAGAAAAATGTTTCTATGCTTAAATTGCAACGACCACTTATACCACTATTAACACCTCCCATACAATAAAAATGCCATGTGGGAAACACAACGTTTATAGACAGAATGTAAGTGTACTCTGGTGAATCTCAAACCAGCCCCGCTGCACCTATGAACTTTTTTGAATGCCCTCCGTAGAAGTTTGTTGTTAATAGTTCTGAAAGGGCAGCTACTCTTACTCGTTTATTCAGTTTGAACATTCCATTGCCTGGAAATAATGGAGGATGATTTGAGATCAACTTTGGTTGTACAACAGGTAAGAGATTCCAGCAAAACCGTTGTTTGGTTATACGTGAGGATAATAACAATGAAGTTGAAACAGTAAACTGCTTCCCAAAGCCTGAATCATGCATCTCAGCCTTACGCTGCATAAATCGCTTGTCAACGCTACGTATCGATGTGAAATTAATGGCAGTTGGGCGTGTGGCTTTGGTGTATCATGAACTTTAGCAGGGAGAGCTGACAGGGCTGCCATCTTTGCATCCTTTGTTGCCACTTGCTACAGGAGAAAAGGATTGCTAGGTCAAACTACGTAGGTTACAGTAAAGGAAATTTAGTAATGCGTTATTCATGTAAAAAATTAACTAGCAAGGGATTACTTGAATTAAATAAGAAACGCGTTACCCCAACACATCTTGATTACTGCTACAACTGTGTCATGTTCGAGGGCTTTCTTGCATGCACGGCCCACTTCCAATCCTCCCGGGGCATTTCCATAGGAGATCTGTGCTGTAACTTGGCCATTTCATAACACTCAATTTCTTCTTTTTGAGCCATTCGGTTGTAGCTTGGCTTGTGAGTTTTGAGACATTGTCCTGTTGCAAGATGTTCGGTTCAGTTTTGCCACCTATTCTCCTCATGATTTCTGGTACAATATGGTATTAACGGTTGACACAATGATGGCAAGCTGGCCAGGCCTGGAGAAAGCAAAGCTGCCCCAAACCATAATGCCACGCATCCATGCTTTTCTAAGCAGAGAATTCTTCCCTTTCTGACCTCCCATGCAGGACATGTTTGCACAGTTTCCTTCTTACACTTCAACATTGATTGTGACAACAGAGGCCTTAGAGACTTCTATGAGCATATTTCAATCAGCTTTTGGCCTGAATTTGGTGGGATTACCTGCCCTATTTAGAATACCAGTGGTCTGGAAATTTCTCAATTTGTAAATGATACGTTGGACAGTGGAATAATTTCAAATTTCTTGGAAATGGCGTTGCAACCCCTCTCAGACACATGGGAATCAATTATCTTTCTTCTGGTGGCCTTAGTTAGGTCTTTTAATCTTGGCTTAATGTGACACCACACACCTGTGTGTTTAAAACTAAACCAAACCACATTTTTAATCTTTATGGCAGACTGGATCTTCTAAAGTTACTCTCTAACAATTTTCCTAGAATTTGCATCCATTTTGGTGCACCGGATTCAAATTTTAGGTAGACTGTGAGAAATATCAAGACACTTATTATGTTATGTTAAAAAAATCCCACATCATTTAGCACTAACTTGAAAGGAATTGGCAAAGATGTTCTTTCAAAACAATAGCCTGCTGAGATAAAGTGGTAATTAAATGCATTCATAATAGCATTATTATCAGTAATGGGGCCAGAGTCTCAAGTCATTTTCAGATTTTTTCCAGGGATGTAACTCTTTTCCAGAACAAAGCAGGGCTCCCTTTACAAAGTGTTTACATACAGTATGTTGTCCAGGGGCTCAAACATTTTTGTTTTGTGACACCAAAGAAATCATCTTCTCTGGCAGACAGGTATATACTGATTTGCCGTTCCAAATCTCCCAACAAAAATAGTCCAGGTTTACTGGAACATTCCTTCCTATGTCCATATGATGGCGTTTCAGGGACCCTGTTAATCATTCATTCAATGAGTAGCTTCACTGAGATTAATGCTTGTGATCTTCACCCGAATTTAGATGAATGATAATAGGAGTGGTGGTGATGTCAAGTAGCACGGGGAGTAAACAATGTGAGGCTAACAGAACGATGCTGTGAGATTAGGATTTCAGAGCCTGCTGAGACAAAACAGTTGTTGTCTCAAACAACTCACAAATAACTCCAGATTTCCTCCAAAGTAAATTTCCTTTGGAGGAAATGGATTTCATGCCAGCAAGCAAGTTTATTTATATAGCACAATTCATATGAAGCAATTCAATGTGCTTTACAAAGAAAAAGAAAAAAATATATATAAAAATACAATAACATAAAAACACATACTCAAATGAAAACATCAAAACAAAAGAAAACATAATAATAATTAAAAATACAATAAGAAAACAAAGATTAAAAATGGGATAAAAACATAGGAAGGTATAAGGCTAAACAGTGTGGTTAAGTTTAAGTGCTCAGTCATAGGCACGTAAAAAGAGAAGTGTTTTTAACCTGGATTTAAAAATTGATACGTTTGGGGCACGTCTAAGATCTTCTGGTAGTTTATTCCAGTTGTGTACAGCACAAGTGCTAAACGCAGCTTCTCCATGTTTGGACTCTGGGCTCTACTAGCTGACCTGTGTTCATGGATCTAAGAGCCCTGCTCGGTTTATATTCTTCAAACCTATCAGAAATGTATTCGGGTCCGAAACCATTCAGAGATTTATAAACTAAAAGCACCACTTTGAAATCTATTCTGTAAATGACTGGAAGCCAATGCAAAGATTTAAGAACCGGAGTGATGTGCTCTGTTCTCTTGGTCCTGGTTAACATTCCAGCAGCAGCATTCTGAATGAGCTGCAGCTGTTTTACAGTCTTTTTCGGGAGTCCAGTTAAGAGGCCATTACAGTAGTCAACCCTACTAGAGATGAAAGCATGGATGAGCTTCTCTTGGTCTTTTTGGGACACCAAGCCTTTGATTCTGGCTATATTTTTTAGATGATAGAATGCTGTTTTGGTGACCGCTTTGATATGACTGTTAAATGTGAGATCTGAGTCTATCAGAACACCAAGATTACGCACTTGATCCCAGCACAGTTTGAGTAGTAATTACAAATGAGAGAAAGCCCTGCATGTTTCTCCCCTTAACGGTGGGTGGAGGCAGCTTCAGGGGACCAAGCCAGTTGGGTGGAGCCTGCTTCTGGGGACCAAGCCATGTGGGTGGGGCCTGTATCAGGGGACCAAGCCAGGCCAGGGGACCAAGAGAGGAGTCAAGGGTGCTTCTTCCCCCCAGTGTGATTAGGTCATCTGTTCCATAGGCCCTAGCGCCCGTTCCCTCAGAAAAAGGCTCTATGCGCCGTTCCCAAGTCAGAGGCCTAGAACCAAGATAATAAGTTCCTCGTATTATTTGTTGACACTTGGTGTTTTGTAATGTTCGCGTAGCTCCGCACATGGTCTCTTTCTTTTGTACTGCTCCTCAGGTCGAAGACCAGAGACTGCGTTGGCTTCAGGGTTGATGGCATGCCACGCGACCGACCAAAAGGGAACACAATCTTACGTCTGTGTTTCCTGTTCCCTGAGGGAGGGAACAAGACAAGTTGTCTCTCCATCCCTGCAGTGTCCATGTGCCATTCAGAACCTAGGTGAAGCTGGAGCCCCAGAATGCCGATGTTTCACGTGGCCTCTTCAAGGCGTGACCGTATGAAGTTTCAGTGAACAGAGGATGTCTGAGCTCAAAACCCCACAGTGTCACACTTTCTCCCCTCACTCAGAGGGCAGAAGGGGTCATAGACAATCTAACTGTCTTTGAAGAACTCTGCTGAAGTGCTTCTTGAAGAATTGATAGGGTTTCCCACACATTTTCAATTTGAAGAACACCTAAAGGTTCAATTTTGAACCTTTAATTTTGAGGGAGTACTTTAGACTACCTTCATCCCCCAGTACAGTGTTTTCCACTTCTGTCAACTCGACATAAAAGATGCTACCAGGGCAGAAAATATCTTCTTTGAAGCTTTTGTACTTCCAGTCTGACAATGAACGGTATTAAGCATAGGGTGTATGGTTAGAAGCATGGCTTCGGGTACAGAGACTGATAATGATTAAGGCCTGCAGGTGTCTGAACTTGAAGGCAGACACACACAGACACACACACACACACACACA
>JACXGI010018983.1:0-12616 GCA_016801175.1 Esox masquinongy
AACAGGATTGGTGACAAAGCGCAGCCCTGGCGGAGGCCAGACCCCACCTGGAACAAGTCTGACTTACTGCCGAGAACCCGAACACAGCTCTCACTTTGGACGTACAGGGATTGGATAGCCCTCAAAAGGGACCTCCTCACCCCATACTCCCGCAGCACCTCCCATAGTATCTCCCGGGGGACCCGGTCATACGCCTTCTACAGATCCACAAAGCACATGTAGACAGTATCAGAATTCATTTTTTTTTAATTATAATAATGGTCTCAGCTAGCTTGCTACAGCAAAGCTAGCTTGCTACAGCATGTTGCACACAACATATGTGAAATAACGCGTTTTTGTCAAAAAAAACATAATTACTGTATATAATCAGCAGATGGCGATGTTGGGTAGCCTTTGTCCACAAAAAAGTAGCCTTGTTACTCCTATATCCGTCCTCCGATTACAATGCTGCGGCTAGCATACCAAATTCATTGAGCTAGCTTGCTCCGTTTAGGGTACTGTTACTAAAAGTGATTTCTACAATGAAATGAAATTAGAATATTTATATGTATATACAACACATACATGTATTATAATGTAAAATCACAGTTAATTGCTATCTATGGAAATAAAGAAATATACATTTGCACTGTATTTAAAGTACTATCCTCTATCTTCCTACATTAGACCATAGCCATTTTGTACTCTTAAATTAATAAATTATTGAAAACTATTTCAAATGAATTTGTTTGTTAATATTCTAAAAAGTACGGTAATTTTATATAATGTACTATGCATGACAGTGGCTATTTATATATTATTAAGGAAATTTAACTGTTATAAGAACTGAAATGCCACTTCTACCATTTGTTTGTATTATAGATCGTTTAGAACAGGTCCCAGGTAAGATGGCTGTCAAATTGTTCCATTCTGATTTATAGGGGCTCTATGACATCAACCCATCTACTGTTCTATTATCTATGGTTGTTACACCCCCATCACGTGATAATGAGCGAATGAGGGGGCAAGACCACGTTATTGTGCGCCACCCTGCTCTTCATTTGTTGGCGTTACACTGGGTATCGAGTGCACTCTTAGGTAAACCGCTTTCTGAAAAATGTCGTCACTTTTCGTCCTCGCTTGTTCACTGGCTTTAGATATCCAACTATTGTTTCAAGATACTTTACAAATAAACGCTTCCTAGTTACAAAATTATATATTTGTGGATTTGGACATGTTTGTTTAAAAACTTGAATGCAGGTAAGAACTGATATAACACAGCTAGCTAACGTTAGCTAGAAGTTGACCCTGCTAATAATGTACTGTATTGACTGTGGCTGGACAGATGAAAAATCTAAACGCTTTTTCCCGATGAAGCTTACATCGCTGTGTTCGTCATGGAGGCCAGTTTCATAATATAAAGTGTAACGTTAATTAGCTAGCTAAACAAAGTAATTAGCTATATTTCCAACGATTGTTTTCTATTTGTGTTCATAGATGTGAAACATGTCAAAGAGAAAGAGTAACTCAGTTGGAAGAAGCCCACCGAAAAGAGCCAGACCCACAGAGGACTGTGATGATAATGTCGATGATAATGAAGTGGGTCCCAGCCAACCCCCGTTGCCATCAGCATCACAGGTACATAGCTAGATAACGTTAAAGTACAATTCAATTATGAGACCCGCTATAACTGAGAGAGTACTGTCCATTACTGCCAGGGTAGTGTCCAGCAACAAAAAATGGTCTTATTAATATCCAGATATTTACATGTGGACGAGTTAGCGGCGCGCCCTTGCCTAGGTCGAGAAAACAAAAAGCTAAGTTCAGGTAGATAATAACGTTCACCGTTTATTCGTATCGAGAGTTAAACGGAGCCCAACAAAACATTACTGCATCGTAATTGCACAACGCCTGTGGAATCAGCAAAACAAACTTTTTTTAAAAAAATGAGCATTGAAAGCAATAGTTTCTGCTGATTGCACTTTAAGATGGTCCCTTAGCATCTAGTACATCATTTTTTCCTATGGAAACCAACTAAAATAGATTTTTGAAAAACGAAACTGAAAATGCAATGGGTGCGTCTTGCTTTATTATTTAGATCACTCTAGCGTTTATACAGATATGACCTTCAAGCAAACTCAGAAGATGAAACTACTTAATGCTGGGTGAATATTTTCACTACCTGAGCTTAGAGAATATTTTTAAAGAAATATTTATTTGGGAATTGACAGGAGAGTAGAGAATAACCAGAGGAGAAGATTGATGGGTTCTCCTCTGATTACCACATACTTTGACATTATGTTTGCAAAGCTGCCTAACAATGCATTTATATTGGAAGATCCTAAGCTCAGAGGAGATCCTGTCCTAAAAATCCCTGGCCTAAGAACTGAGTACTGGCAGTTCTCAATTTGCCTGACAAAAAGCTGTGAGTGGCAACACTAACACTGTAACACCCTGCAAAATCTACTATATATTTTATTAGCAGGGAAAGGATCTATGACCTGATATAATTGAAACATTACCATGTGTATTGATATGCTATCATTGGTGCAGTGCCATTTTTAAGTGGCCAGAACAGGAAAAATAAATGTCAATTTCTTACTCAAAGTTGGCAGGCACTTTAGCCAATTCTGTTATATAGCGTGCCATCAGACCCCTTTACTTCCTCCAGATTTTGTTGTATGGCTTAATTTATATTTTAAAAAGTATCAGACTACACACAATCGACACACATTGTTTTTTTAAGCTGCAGTCCAGTGGAGAGGTGGGCATAGTGGAGAGCATCTCCCTGAAGAACTTCATGTGCCACTCTATGCTGGGACCGTTTACGTTTGGGCCCAATGTCAACTTTGTCGTCGGCAACAATGGAAGTCAGTTCCACTACTTCTCTCATTTACTTACCCTCAACCTGGCATGATTGTCAAGTGTCTTGATTTTCATTATTGATCTTACTGATTTGTCACAGTTCTGTGTCTGATGTGGTACTGTTTTTAAATGGCCAGGTGGGAAGAGTGCTGTCCTCACGGCTCTTATGGTTGGCCTGGGAGGGAAAGCTACCACCACAAACAGAGGGTCCTCCCTGAAGGGATTTGTTAAGGAAGGAGAGAGGTAATCATGTTTACAGTCATCGGCTTTGGCGACATTCTTTCTTGATAAGTTGATTCCAGATGCCTATTGGACGCACAGTCACTAACTGTTCACATAAACATTATTTTCAACTGCCCTGATACTTCCTATGTGTGCCGGCAGTGTCTGAAATTAACTTTTTGGCTGACCTGCCAAGGGGACTGGTAAATGAAAATACAGATACTGTAGTCTTCAATCTGGAAGATTTCTCTCAAGTCAAATAACTTTACCTTTTCAATGTCAGTAGCCTACAAAAACGACTATCTTACTATGGCTCAAGATCCAAAGGAGTTTAAGACCGGATTGGCTATCGGATGGCGAACTTCACTCCTTAGTACCGTATTCCTTAAAAATCACGCAGGTTTTCTCACCAAAGTAATGGGTGGATTTCAATATAATGCAAACATCAGTCATTTCCTCTGAACCATCATGACATTTTATTACATTACTATTTTGGTACAAACATTCACCCGCCAGTGTGGCGGATAGCCTTCTGAAATGTACTTACCAAACGGAAAATCTACCTGCATTTGGCGATTTGGCGGGTGTTAATTTCGGGCCCTTTGTGCCGGTCAGTTTTGTTTACAAACAGTATCAATCTGTGTCTATTTCCTTTGTTTTTCCCACTGTCCAAATGCAGCCATAGTGTGACCCTGTGGCTACATTTCTCTTTCAGCTCGGCTGACGTCTCCATAACTCTGCGTAACAGGGGCAAGGATGCCTACAAGCCAGAGCAGTTCGGCCAGGCCATCATTGTCGACCTAAAGATAAACCGTGAGGGCCTAAGGACCTACAAGCTGAAGAGCCAAACTGGTAATTATTGTCAGTCTATGAAACCCAACCTGACATAGGTGCCTGACACTCTAGTTCCAAACTCCCTTCAAAATCAACAGTTTATTCCTAATGTTAGCCAATATTATTATATTTAAGTGGTACGTTAATGTGAGTGCACGATGTACTTGCAGGTCAGCTCATGTCAGGGAAGAAGGAGGAACTTTCAGCCATCCTGGATCACTTCAACATCCAGGTAGTACGACTTTGGTGGGTCTCCCACAGGACTATATGAAAAAATGTATGTTGCTGTCATAAAGTAGTGATATTTGGTTTACTCATATTTTCCCTTCTCCATATAGGTAGACAACCCTGTGTCTATCCTTACCCAAGAGATGAGCAAGCACTTTCTGCACTCCAAAGGAGAAGGGGACAAGTACAAGGTCAGTTTCATTAACGTATTCTTCTGTTTATGGAATTGTGTGTTTGTGGAGGGTATTGTGTGGATGAACAAAATGGATTGAATCTGCCAGCCTGCGTTGCATGTACCAGTTTTCTGCTTGGTCTTACCGCTGGTCTCTCCAGTTTTCGCTGTCAATTAGTGTGCTGGAAACAGGCTGAAAAATAGGACTACTGTAATGAGGTTTTTCCTTTCCTCAGTTCTTTATGAAAGCCACACAGCTTGAGCAGATGAAAGAGGATTACAGTTACATCAAATTGACAAAAGGTCAGACTGAAAACAATGTGATGAAATATGAGGAGGTAAGGATCCACTTAGCTAATGGATTGTGGTGATGTGAAACAATAAACCATCTCATGAAATATCAGTCTGGTTAAAACGTTTAATACATCTGTGCCTTCCTGTTTGTTAACGTTTCAGTGCTTAGAGCAACTAAAGAAGAAGTATCTGGAGAAGGAGGAACGGTTCAAAAGCCTGTCCTCGCTAGACGAGATGCACAGTAAACTAGAGGAGCTGAAGAATCAGATGGCTTGGGCTCTGGTGGGGGGGCCTATCTCAATAAATAAACATCGATTCCTTTTTTTGTCCATTTATTGGGAATTAGGCCCAACATGCACCAGATTGAACTACCCAGCAAAATATACAATCTCATATATCCTGTTTTCTCTGCACCTTTGCCCAGGTGTCTGAAATGGAGAAAGAGGTGAAGCCGATCAAAGAAAAACTTCAATCCGAGGAGCGGTTCACTGTCAAATATGACGATAAAGTAGAGGAGTGGAAGGTAACCTACGTGTTAAATGCACGACCTGCGTTTCACGTAACACAGTGGGGAAAAATACTCTTCGGTGTTAAGTATTTCTTTAGTTGCTGGTGTTTGTTCCTTATGACCTCACTTCCTGTACAGGCCAAGGTGGTGGAAGCAGAGAGTAAGTACAAGGCAATTTGGAAGCAGCTGGAGGCCATCACTCTGAGGGTTCAAGAACTGCAGCCAGTGTGTGCCACGCTGAAGAACGAGGCTCAGAGCAAAAACAAGGCGTTTAACACAGCTCAGGTGAGGGTACAGGGATGTGTCCCTCCCCGAGAGCAGCTGAGTGTCAAAAGGCATAGCATGCTTTACCTTAACATCCCCGTAATAAGAAAAAATAAAATTTGTGTGGAAATAACAGCTAACTGAAGACGGGATGGCCAGGCATTTAGATGATTAAGTCTGTTTCTGTTGTAACATGAACCACAGAAACATGGACTCGCAGACAATGTGAAGGAACTTTACTCCTTGCTGTGGAAAGCAAGGTGTTCTAGGTATTCACTTGCCAAGGCAGCTTATTTGGTTGACCATTAAGTGTCATCCTGAATTCCAAGCTGTCAAAGCCTTTAAAGTTCAGTTCCGTACGATGAGAAACCAGAGCATCCAGCTCAGACCGCAATAATTGCTACATATGATGCTCAATAATGAGGAGCAGACTTTTCTGGTCCACCAGTTGTTGATTTAGCTAAGTGGTGTCTCTCTTACAGGCCAACTTACACAGATTCAAAACCAACCTTAGAGACCTGGAGAAGGACAAGGATCAGCTCTCCAGGAGAATTGATGAGCTCAAGTTGAGGTAGCGTCTCTGATCTTCTCCCACGTCTTTAGTTTTAAAGTACCAATGTTACAGTGACTGCCATGACAGAAGTGATTCAGTGTTGCCCGTTCATATATGGGGCATTTCATTTGCCGTTTCATCTGCTTTTTTGGAATCTCTGCAGTATCAGCCAGACGTCTGGTGCTGAGAGCCAGGAGCGTGCTGTGCACATGGAGAGGCTGCAGAGAGATCTGGACGCTCTGAACTTCAAGGACAACACCCTGGGTCAGCAGATAGAGCAGTTCCAGTCGGCTGTGGCCCAGGCCAAGGAAGAACTGGAGAAGATGAAGTAGGAACTGGACCCTCTGTCACACACAGGCCTGTTAACGCTGAGACAAGACTGTACAGTACGTGTGTCACACACAGGCCTGTTAACGCTGAGACAAGACTGTACAGTACTTGTGTCACACACAGGCCTGTTAACGCTGAGACAAGACCGTACAGTACGTGTGTCACACACAGGCCTGTTAACGCTGAGATAAGACCGTACAGTACGTGTGTCACACACAGGCCTGTTAACACTGAGATAAGACTGTACATACATGTGTCACACACACATTATTTCCCCTGATTTACAGGGCCTTCGGACAGTATTTAGACCCCTTCTCCTTCTCCACATTTTGTGGTGTTATTTATAATGAATAAAAAAAATTGTCATCAATCTTAAAGCAATTTGACAAAAATGACACCGGAAAAAGCACATTTTTAGAAATTTGCGTCAATTAATTTATTAATGTAATGAATTATAAATTACATCTAAAACTCAACAAAAATGTGGAAAATGTGAAGGGGTCTAAATAGTTTCTCAAGGCCCTGTATATATCCTTTTTCAAAGCAGCGCAAAACAAAACATTTTTTTGAGCAACAACATGCGACAGTTATTAGGATGTTCACAGGTTGAGTGGCCATCTGAAGTAGGTGGTGGAGCAGCTGAAACGGGCCGGACAGAGCTGAGGATGTGTGATTTGAAGGTGTGTTCGTGTTCGTTCATCTACGTTCCTCAGGCGTGAAGAGAAGGACCAGGAGGGGTCGATTAACGCCATCAAAAGGAACCTTCAGAATATGGAGGGCAGTCGCTCCGACCGCCTACGGCGTTTTGGGGAGAACATGCCTGCCCTGCTCGCCGACATTGAGGATGCCCACAGAGAGGGCCAGTTCAGGAAGAAACCAGTGGGGCCACTGGGTAAGAGTGTGTGCGCGTGCGCGCAAGAGAAAACACTGTTGTCTTACTCCTCATTATCTTTTCTTTCATTCCTATTTGTGTACCTTTGTCATTGAGCAACATAAAGCTCATGGTGAAGCGGTCTTCCTGGTCTGCCCCATGCAGGGTACTGTATCCGTCTGAAGGACCACGAGCAGGCCCAGGCAGTGGAGTGTTGTCTGGGGGGCCTGATGGTGGCCTTCACCTGTGACAACCACGATGACGAGAAGCAGCTGCAGAGACTCATGAAAGGCCGCTTACAGCCAGGAAGAAGACCCCAGATCATTACCAGTCAGTTCTTCAACAGAGTCCACGACACAAGTCGGAGGTAGCGTGCTTGGGCACACCCGAGTTCAGTCTGTCTAGGATTGTTTGACTGTTCCAAGGGCTAATTCTGTATGTTACAACCGTTGCAATAGGAGGCTTTAGCAACTGGGAGTTTTAGCATGAAATATCCTTTAAAGGTCTTTTTGCCAGACCGTGTGAGCGGAGCCGGCCAAGAAGAGCGAATGTCTCTTACTGAGTGAGTGACTGACTGACAACACCTTGTTAAATAGCGTAGTGGTTAGAGAAGCGGACCTGTAAACTATAGGTCCCGAGTTCGTATATCCTTGCAGGCGAAGCGAAGTACACATTATGAATTATTCCGTACAGAGGAAAACTTTGCTGGCTAAAACCTTCAGTATCTACATTATTGTAAGCCTGAAATAATACAGTTTACGGTTATATTATGACTGTTTCTGGTGGATTTTCGAGGTACGCATCCGTGCATGCGTTTTGGGTCAGGATAGACAAACACATGTGCTGGCTTCAACACACAGTAGTTACGTTATAGTAAGCCTTAACTGAAACTGTATACGGTTATATTGCGACTGTTTCTGGCATGGAAAAGTTCATCTTCAGTCTCGCTAGCAATTGCACAATTCTTATTATTTTTAGGAAGTTAGTAGATACTAGTAAGCCTATTACTGGCTAATAAGCTGTTAAAACGGCCAGTGGCAAAAGCAGTACAGTTCATAGACGCTATGGTGGAGGTAAACTTAATAAGAAACGTTAGTCAGTGTAACACAATCCTCAATGGAGTCTAGCGACTGCTGAAACGTGTAATGCCGTGGCGTAGTGGTTAAAGACAGTGCCTCTCACGTGGAAGACCTAAGTTCGAATCTATTGAGAACAATGACATTTATTAATTATTTCTGGTAGATTCTACGATTCTCTCAACTTTTTCATCAAGTGAAAAGACATCGTCACCTTTATTGATAGGTATTGTATAAATGTCATTCAGGAATGAAAGAAAAAAGTATGTTGTTTTGCTATGAAAGAAAAAAATACATTCTTATGCCATGAAATGAAATCGCTTTGGCAGACTCGCTAGCAATTGCTCAATTCTTATGACTATTCCAGTAAGTTAGTAGATACCGGTAAAGCTTATTACTGGCTAATACGCTGTTAAAACGGCCAGTTGCAAACGGCATACATAGATGCTATTTGTGGTGGAGGTAAACTTAGTAAGAAACGTTAGTCAGTTTAGCTGTATCAATGTCATTCACGAATGGCCAATTAACTATTACAACGGCCTGTGGCAAAAGTGGATTTGTTCAGGATAGAGACAAGAGGCTATACTGACACCCGGCAAGTGTATAGCTCTGTGGTGTAGTGGTTAACGACACAGCCTTTCACTTGGGCCACCCAGGTTTGAATCTCGAGATGGCAACACTTTCTATTGCGGTCCGGCTGAACTAGGCTTGCCTGGTTTCTTGTTTGTTTACACATGTCTATATGGCTGTGTTAATGCCTGCAGCCTATTTCAGGCAGCTCTGAAAAATCATCAAATATGATTGGATCACCCTCTATTTGTCTGTCTGGCAGAAACCCTTGGTCAATTAAGGTATACTGTGTATTAAAAAAAGGAATACTATAAATTATTCCTTTTTGCCGGACCACATGAGCAGAGCCGACCAAGAAGAGCGAATGTCTCTTACTAACTCTCTTGCTTAGAGACCCGGTGTTCGAGTCTTGCCGCAGATATATAAAATTACGCATTAGGATTTGTTCATGATGGACTAAAACTTTGCTGGCTACAACCTTCAGTAGCTACGTTATAGTAAGCCTAAAATAAAGGCTTGGGGTAATGGCCTATAGATCACAACCCCTTGCGCAATAAGAGGGGTTTCTACGATTCTCTCTTCACTTGACGAAAGTCAGTTATTGTCACCTATATTGATAGTTATTTTATCAATGTAATTCACGAGATCAGGTATCGATGATATTCCCGCTGTTTAAATAGCGTAATGGTTAAAGACAGTCTACCAAATAGGAAACTGCAGATCGAAACCAGCCAGGGACGACAACATTCATCCCTTCTAATCGTGGGCCAGCTGAACTAGGCTGGCCTGGTTCCTTTTCTGGTTCATTAGTCAAGTATAAATTATCTAAATGACTAGATTACAATCGATTATCTATTAATAAACAAAATTCCAGAAGATTCTGGTAAGTTAGGTAAATGACCTGAAGCTCTGTAACCCCATCAGAACGTGTGTGTCTTTGTCTGCCAGGGCTGTAAACCATCCCAAATACCCATCAGTCTTGCAGTCTCTGGAGATTGAGGATCCAGTGGTGGCCAACTGTCTTATTGACCAGAGAGGCATTGAAAGCATTCTGCTCATCAAGGTAGGACCATGGAATCTAGTGCACCAATAGTTGAGTTCACAGAAATCTCATGTCACTTCAGATTTGCCAATAGTGACTGCAGCTATGATCCTTTACTGTGTTACTGTCAGAGAAACAGACATCGACACAGAAGTCATATTTGGGAAATTCTACATCTAAGACAGGCACAACCTAAGAGAGGCACAGCTGTGCATCTGGCCATATCATATACAGTTGTGCTCAAAAGTTTGCATACCCTTGGAGAATTGGTAATATATGTACCATTTGTAAAGAAAACATGATTGAGCAGGCAAAACACATGTCATTTATTTCTTATGGGATTCACATTCAACTGTAGGTCATAACAGAATGGCACAATCATAAAACAAAACATGGCAACAAAGAAAAAAAATGAACTGACCCCTGTTCAAAAGTCTGCATACCCTTAGTTCTTAATATTGTGTAATGCCCCCTTTTGCATCAATGACATTGTGGAGTCTTTTGTAATAGTTGTCTATGAGGCACCGAATTCTTGCAGGTGGTAAAGCTGCCCATTCGTCTAGGCACAATGCCTCCAGGTCATGCAAAATCTTTGGTCGTCTTGAATGAACTGCACGTCTGAGATCTCCCCAGAGTGGCTCAATGATATTAAGGTCAGGAGACTGTGATGGCCACTTCAGAACCTTCACCTTTTTCTGCTGTAACCACTGGAGGGTCAACTTGGCCTTGTGCTTAGGGTCACTGTCGTGCTGGAAAGTCCAAGAGCGTCTCATACGCAGCTTTTGTGCAGAAGAATGCAAATTGTCTGCCAGTATTTTCTGATAACATACTGCATTCATCTTGCCATCAATTTTCACAAGATTACCCGTGACTTTAAAGCTCACACACCTCCAAAACATCAGTGAGCCACCACCATGCTTCACAGTGGGGATGGTATTCTGTTCACTATAGGCCTTGTTGACCCCTCTCCAAACATAGCGCTTGTGACCATAAAGATTAATATATATAAATATTTTCAAAATCAATGCCAAAATTTCACATTTTCTGCCAGGGTATGCAAACTTATGAGCACAAATGTATACGTACTTAGGTGCGCACATAAGTATAGTGTGATGAATAAAGACGATGAATATAATGAAATATATTAATGAGGAACACTACTCTGCTGGCCAAGGGAACTAAGGTACAGGATTATTTATGCAGACTTATGTTCCCATTTGAGTCTCGCATACCAACTCTTTACCCACCTAATGTGTTTGTCCCGGGTTGTGCATTACCTACTGAGGATCGCGGTGCTGCGATTGGGGCTGTCCATGATGGCTTTTTGTTTGATTGGGTGTGTGTCTGTGTGAGGAGGGTGTGTGGGGTGTAGGTGTGCACATAAAACAAGGACAGAGTTGAAATGATGCTAATATGGATGGTTTACAAATAGATCATGTCTGCTCACTCATGGCTCATCTGCTCCACATAAAAACAGAAAACGCAAGCCTAGTTCAGCCGGCCCACGATTAGAAGGGATGAATGTTGTTGTCCCTGGCTGGTTTCAATCTGCAGTTTTCTGTGGCAGACTGTGTCTTTAACCATTATGCTATTTAAACAGTGGGAATGCAACTTTTTACATTACATTACATTACATTTTTGCTGAAATTACATGGACAACAGAACGTTTATTAGCGGAACTAAAATGTACTCTTGTACAAAGATTACTGTAGATGGCTAGCTAATAGCTACACAGCCTACCTATAACGAGAACAATGACTCCAATAACTCCATGGCTGGTTTGTAAAGTAGTGAGTCTACAGCTTGTATAACAGTGTAAATGTGCTGTCCCCTCAAAATAACACAACACACAGCCATTAATGTCTAAACCGCTGGCAACAAAAGTGAGTACACCCCTAAGTGAAAATGTCCAAATTGGGCCCAAAGTGTCAATATTTTGTGTGGCCACCATCATTTTCCAGCACTGCCTTAACCCTCTTGGGCATGGAGTTTACCAGAGCTTCACAAGTTGCCACTGGAGTCCTCTTCCACTCCTCCATGACGACATCACGGAGCTGGTGGATGTTAGAGACCTTGCGCTCCTTTTGAGGATGGCCCACAGATCAATAGGGTTCAATAGGGTTTAGGTCTGGAGACATGCTTGGCCAGTCCATCATCTTTACCCTCAACTTCTTTAGCAAGGCAGTGGTCGTCTTGGAGGTGTGTTTAGGGTCGTTATCATGTTGGAATACTGCCCTGCGGCCCAGTCTCCGAAGGGAGGGGATCATGCTCTGCTTCAGTATGTCACAGTACATGTTGGCATTCATGGTTCCCTCAGTGAACTGTAGCTCCCCAGTGCCGGCAGCACTCATGCAGCCCCAGACCATGACACTCCCACCAACATGCTTGACTGTAGGCAAGACACACTTGTCTTTGTACTCCTCACCTGGTTGCCGCCATACACGCTTGACACCATCTGAACCAAATAAGTTCATCTTGGTCTTATCAGACCACAGGACATGGTTCCAGTAATCCATGTCCTTAGTCTGCTTGTCTTCAGCAAACTGTTTGCGGGCTTTCTTGTGCATCATCTTTAGAAGAGGCTTCCTTCTGGGCCGACAGCCATGCAGACCAATTTGATGCAGTGTGCGGCGTATGGTCTGAGCACTGACAGGCTGACCCCCACCCCTTCAACCTCTGCAGCAATGCTGGCAGCACTCATACATCTATTTCCCAAAGACAACCTCTGGATATGACGCTGAGCACGTGCACTCAACTTCTTTGGTCGACCACGGCAAGGCCTGTTCTGAGTGGAACCTGTCCTGTTAA
>JACXGI010018984.1:0-12614 GCA_016801175.1 Esox masquinongy
GGGGGGGGGGGGGGGGGGGGGGGGGGGGGGGGGGGGGGGAGAAGTGGGGGAGGAAGTGTTACTTAGTGGCCATGAGACTCAGTGTGCCTGGCTGGCTTCCTCCTCCTTCTCATTCACTCCCTCTGTCCCCCGTGTGTCTCTCTCTCCCCTATCTCCTCCATCCCTCTGTTCTTCTCATTACTCCCTCCCTCCATGACTGGCCTGTGCCCCTTCTTCTTCCTTTTCCCTTCACCTACACTCACTCTCTATCAAGCCTCCATCCTTCGCATTCTCCCTCAATTCCATTGCTATTTCCTTGCTATACTTTTTATCCTTCGCCCTCTTTCTGTCCCCTCTCTTTCTCTCCTCACCCCCTTTTCACCCGCTTCTCTGTAATCTCCTTCTTTAACCCTATCCCTCTATCTTTTTCATTCCCTGTCCTCACTTCCCTTTCCGGCTCTCTGCTTCCCTCCTTCACATTTTTGCCCAGAGACAGAATCTCTCTCCTGTGGCTTATGTTGAGCTTGTTTTGTTTCCCACTACCTTCCATCTCTCCCTCCCTCCTGCTACTCCTTTCATCTCTCCATCCCTCCCTCTCTCCTTCCCCATCTCCCTCTCTTCCGCTGTACGTTGCTCTCTGTTGGGTTGGTTCAGTCTGGTTCTCAATGTCAATGCTAATGTCCCAGCATGGCCACAACAGCTCTGCCTTACTCTGCCATTGTGTCTGTGTGTGTTTGTATTTGATTCTTTGGGCTGTTCCGGGCTTGTGTCACTGTTGATACAGCATAGCACCCACAGCAGGCTGCCTATAGGCACTGCATTAACCCTGGTACTCTCTCTCTCTTCTCCCTCTTCCTTTCAGTTTTTTTGTCCTTAACGTTAGTGCTCTCTCACCTCTCCTCTCACACCAATCCTTTCCCCCTCTCTATCCCTACTCCTCTACCCCCCCACCCCTTTCCTGTCTCCCTTCTCAGTGATAATCAGTAGTTGTGTCAACTCAGTGACAGTGTGTGTGTGTGTGTGTGTGTGTGTGTGTTTTGTGTGTGTGTGTCTGTGTTTGTATGTGTGTGTATTTTGCATTTAGGACTTCTCTGTCAATGTCACATAGGGATGGTAATGTCCCTTGGGTTCAAAAGTGTGTTAGGCTAAAGTAGGGGCACGTGGTCCCATTTAAATATCCCTCCTTCAGCTACTCCCTCTGCTTATTTGTCCGCATATCCATTTTGTCTATCTCTCTATCTATCTCTATCTCTCTTCTCTCTAATTCCCTTGAGGTTTATTGGCATCCAAGCTGGACTGTTTTGCCAAGCCATTACATTTCAAAATTCAATGAAGGTGCAATTCTCCAAATGTGCTTTCACTTTGTCTCCTCCACTCCCACCCTCCATATAACTATGTTCCTTCCTCTCTCCTTATCTTTTATCCACTATACATTATCCCCTCGGCCTTCTCCCATTCCAGGGTTCCATCCCTCCTTCCTCAGCACTTCCTCTAACCCTTCCTCCCCTCTCACCCTTCTCAGCCCTGCTTATCCTCCAGCTCTCCTCTCCTCTAACCCTTTAAATCTTCCTTAGCCCATTCCATTTCTCCTTTATTCAGCAGTTGTGACATTGTGGGATTGATGTACTGCTCTGTCATCCCTCCCCATCACTCTTTCTCTATACCCCCTCTGTTACCATCTCTGTAGCTCCTTCTGTCAATCTCTCCCTATACCCCCTCTGTTACCATCTCTGTAGCTCCTTCTGTCAATCTCTCCCTATACCCCCTCTGTTAGCATCTCTGTCTGTATGTCCTTCTGTCAATCTCTCCCTATACCCCTCTGTTAGCATCTCTGTCTGTATGTCCTTCTGTCAATCTCTCCCTATACCCCCTCTGTTAGCATCTCTGTCTGTATGTCCTTCTTTTAATTTCTCCATATACCCCTTCTGTTACCATCTCTGTCTGTATCTCCTTCTTTTAATCTCTCCTTATACCCCCTCTGTTACCATCTATGTCTGTATCTCCTTTTGCCACTCTCTCTGAATGCCCCCCTTGTTTACCATGTCTTATCTCCCCAGGCCTTGATTTCACCAAGATGTCTGCACTTTTTTCTTCATCACTTTCCTCTCTTTTCCCCCATCCATCTTTTTCCCCCAGGACTATATATTCCGCTTGATACTTCCCAAAACCACCCTCCATTCTTTCTCCCACTCCAGACTGTTGCTTTTAATAACATATGTCAGTGTTTAACCTCTCCCCCTTTTCCCTCTGATGTGTCTGCTGTTTTTGACTCCCTCCCCCCTCATTCTCTGGTTCTCTCTCTCCACCTCCCACTGTTATATCATGTATTACCCCTCCTTTTTCAATCATCCCCCAACTCATTAACATATACGTGTCATTCTCCTCTCTGTTATTACGACGCTCAAAACCACAGCCCTGCTATTAGCTGGGACCTGTTTTTCTGTCCCTCCTGCTATTCTTCCAGTTCATCCTCTTACTAGCTAGTATAGTATAGCTTACAGCTCTTTGTCCTATAGAACACACTTCTTGCTTTTCTCTCTCTCTCCTGTTTGTCTAACTCTATATCCCATGGTCTTAATTTCACCGTGTGAGTGGCAGCCTAGGGAAACTTCACATGGTGAAATTGACTCTTTCAAATGTATGAAGTTATGAAAACTAGAAATTGTCCCAAATAGATCACTGACATACCGTTATCAGAACTAAAGATAAGGGCTTTTAACCTCTACTCTTGTCCAAAAGTATAAACGAAGAACTGCATACAACGATTCTACTTTTATATTTATATACATTTTATTTTAATGCTATTGAGGCATGAATGAAAAGCACTAACAGTCAGCTTCACTCAGGATGGCTTATCAGTGTAAACCAGCAAATATCTAAAAGTTACTATTCTCTTACCCAGATATTATTTCCAGCATTTGTAGCAAAAGCAGGCATTATATAACCACCCACCTCAAACATTTAAAGAAATCATGGTCCGAAGCAGGATGAGCAGGCCAATCAGCTGCCTACTCTTATTAACATTTACAATGAATAATATACACTCACACCATTCTGTTGTTGGGGTACGTCAGTCCTGCACAGAAAATCCCCCATTAAAAATACTTGAAAAAACATTTTGGAAGAAAATCATTTTCACTGATATTGTAAGAGATTATAGATTATAAATCATATAAATCTAGAAATACCAGGCAGTTACTTTAAATATATTTGACTAGGTGCCAAAACCATTTTCATTTTATTGCTTAATGACAAGAACCCAATTGCACTCTGCAACCCTGTTCTCTAAGGACTTGACCAGACCCCCTCAGAGCTGTTAAAGCAATGGATTAGTGTAACTGTGTTTTTTGATAGTTCATCTCGATATTCCAAGCTTTTACAAATGTAAGAGGATTGATGGCAACATACCAGCATAAAGGAAAAAATTGGACGCAGTGTCAGACCCTGGCAAGGTGAGTCTGCTGTACCAGTGAGATCCAACTCCCTCCCTCCCTCATTTGGAGCCCTGACACCTGTTTGTTGTTATTACCCTCACCTGTGTTCCTGATCACTGTCCCTATTTAAAAGGTACTCCTTCCCTCATGTGTTTGCTAGTCATTGTTTGTACCATGTTCAGTTCTTATGTCTTGTTTTGTTGCTTTAATGAAAGTTCTTTGTTCTCACTGTGCCTTTGTCCTATGTCCTATCGTTTTTGTCCACTTTCAGTGTCCTTGTAGCCAATAACCACAGATCAGGTAACATATGGATATAACATTAGCTTGGCTACTTGCTGATTAAATGATAATTCAACACACTTGTGTTAATAACTAAATAGTTGTTTGTTATTGGCAAACCAGCCTGATTTTGTCGTTCTGTAGCATGTTAACTCGAATGAGCTACGTTTTCTCAGCACCCTTGGTTGGTGGAGCATTGCGCTACTGTAGGTCCACCTCCCACAGGGCACTTGTAAAAAAAAAAGGTACGCACAATGGATAAGAGCATCTGCTAAACGACTAAAATGGAAATGTAATGTAAATGAGTTTGCGCTAGCGTATTGCCACGGGCGTCTTGCTTGCTAGTATGTAAAATAAAATAAAAAAAAGGAAAATGAACTATTTCCCTTCAGTAATCATAAAAATGTGTGTACATTACAATATAGTACTGGGTTTAAAGTATCCATAACTGCCAATATCTTTTTTGTGTGTGTGCGTTTTACCAACAATGGGTGGCCGCAACATTGAAAGGGTTCTTCTGGGCTGCCACACATACGGTAGCCTGTATATACCTCTCTCTGTACCTTCACCCCTCTATCTTCCTTGACCCTTTGTCCTCCAGCATGTTACTGTCATATGGCTCTCATATTACCCTCTGCACCTCCTACTCTGCCCCACTCCTCCGGGTACACCTGCCGTACTGCCCCCCTTCTCTCTCCATCCCTTTGTCGCTGTGCATTTCCCTTACCCCTTATCTCACTATGTTCCCCTGTATCCCCCCCTACTCTGTGTTCCAGGTGCGTCTGCTCTACTGTTCCCAGGAGGAGGCTGAGCTGGTGTTTAAAGCAGCCTGGGCGGCGGGCCAGGCCGGACCCTCTCACATGTGGTTTGCTGTGGGTCCGGCCCTGTCTGGCCTGGGCATGGAGGGCCTCCCCAGGGCTCTGTTCGCCGTGCGGCCGCAGGGCTGGAAGGACCGGCCCGTCCTGAGGATCGCCCGGGGAGTGTCCATACTGACCCACGGGGCGGTGGCGCTGCGCCGGGACTACGGTGCCTCGGGAGGGCCAAACTTTGTCACCAACTGCATGACGGAAGCTAATCAGACACACAGGGTGCGGGGAAGGATGAGGTGAGGTGGGAGGAGAGGAGTAATGTTTGGAGAGGAGGTGCGAGGGAGCATGGGAGACCGGGGAGGGAGGTTTACGTGTGTGTGTGTGTGTGTGTGTGTGCAAAATCTAACTAGGGACTACGGTTTAACAGCTGCTGTCTAGCTAAACCTGTAATCTTAACAGAAAATGTTGATTTTTGTCTCTGCAAAAATGAATGTAATGAAGTAAATAGAGACTTTGCTCTCAAATGTCTGGGTAATGAACATTTTTAGAGTAAGCAATGCAAACAGGTCTTCTGGTGTCTGTGGCAGCTATCTGGAAATCATGTTTCCTCACATATTTCCTCAACTTAACACGGTAGCACCACAACTGTTTTGGGGTGACGTTATTAAAACAAAGCCATGAAAATCTCTCCCTGCTAGTCTATTTCCCACCTGTTTCCATGGCATTTCCACAGTTCCAATGACTTCTTAACCTAATCTATGCAATCTATCAATAATGCAAATTATTATTTTTTTTATCCATGTTGCCGCTAAACTGACTTTCTATTTTGTAAAAATAAATGAATTATACTGTAGACAGTGTTCCAGGCCCTGTAGGGTAGTTTATTAACACAATAACAGAAGAAAATTAGAACTAAACTGGCATTATAATCCAAACTGTTTATGATGTTTGGCAAGGTGCAATTGTACTCCTTCACCATCAAAACAGAGAGGTAGACATCACCGTTTCAGGGTATCATGTTTGGTTGAGCAGATAAAGCTGAAAATGCACTGTCCGGTTCTGTTCATAATGCCAGAATAACAGTCTCAGTCACCACAGTGAATATTTTGATTTTGTGCATCATAATCCTTGACCCTCAGAATAAAAGGAGACCTAACATTTTTGGTGATTTCATGTTTGGTTCAGCAGATTTCCACAGAAGAGACATTGTTCACTCATGCACACCACAAGCCCAGTTTTGACAGTATCACAGAGATCTGGCATTTACAGAATTACCCTGCTTGGCCCTAGCGGGCGCTATACTCATTTGACGTGCATTAGTCACAAGCGATATATATCTCTGTCGCGCTGCTTCATTAGTGGGGGACAATATTTTTATACTTATCTCTTGTCATTTGAGTTGAAGACACCGAGATCATATGATAACTGACAATCGGAAGACTGCCTTGTCTTATTAAAATAAAGAAGTTGCGATTGTACAAAACCCTCTGAGATAGGATGTCATTTTAATGATCAGTGTGTGGCATGTGATCAACTGAATGTACAGGTCATTAGGAGACAAACCTATTTCTGGTATGCTAGTGGATATTATAGACTTCTACAGTAGTCTTAGCACCAATGCTAGTTAGCAATTGCAGTTCCATTTTTTTAGTCTGGCTAGCACACGTTCTGAAGTCCTTGAATTAAGTCTGGGTAGGCTGCTTTGATGTGCCGGCAAGAACCGTGGATAATGGGCCGTGCTCTCAGACTTTAAGGCGGCATCCAATGTTGGTTGGATATCCCCATTTAGAATTAAACAAATCATGATATTTTATTTTACATTGGACTGCCCCTGTCAAAAAAAAAAAACTGTCATGTATCACTCATCTGCTTCCTCATTTTTTTTAACCATTATAAACTTTATTTAACAGTAACCTAAGAAGAAATGTATCATTACAACATGTTACAAACCTCTTCTAATATATAGCAGTGGCAGAAACCCTAGCCAGCCAGAGTTAAATTGAACTTCTTATGCTTACCAATGTGCTCCTTTGAGTGGAAATGTCATTTTCTACTTTTTTCCATTCGGAAAGCAAACACAGAGTACATCAAGAAAAGAGATAAATACTATGCAGTATATGTGTATATAGTGCACTGTACAGCTACAAATAGAATTTGAGAAATACCCAACCCAAGTAGTTTTATCTGACTCTAGGGATGTAGATAAAGGGTGTATCCATTTAACACAGACAAAATAAGACTTGTCTGTCAGTGTATCAGAAACCGTCCTGATGTTTGATACATGCATGACTAATAGTGGTCCCACCTTCTGTTTTCCCCTCTCTCCCCATTTTACCTCCTGTCTCCCCACGCCAGATATTTCAGCAACATCACTCTGGGTGGAAGAGACTACTCGTTCGACAGTGACGGTTACTTGGCCAACCCTGTCCTAGATGTTATCTCCTATACACCTGGCAAAGGCTGGGAGGACGTAAGGACTTTTTGATGTTCAGCTGTCACAGGCGCGGTTCCATTCGGGGCCATTTTGTCTTAGATTTTCCCATGTCATATCTTCAAAAGAAGTATCTGTGTCCAGTGGTTTGAATGTCTAGGTAACTTGTGCACCAAAGCCAGGTTAATTGTCTTGAATCAATATAAGGCATGGTCAGGTAAGTTGTTTGTGTTCATGTAAAGTTAATCATGGTTAACCATGCCTGAGACTGGTGTGACAGACTGACCACTGACCATTTGTCTGCTTTCTTTGATCCTGCTGCATGTGTGTAGGTTTTGTTGTCTCCTTCAAAACACACACACACACACACACACACGCACATAAACAATCCTCATTATCCATGTTTTTTCTTTTGTTCTAGTTTCAGTTTTCACTTTTTCCTTTGTCTAAGCAATGCTTCTCTCGACAGCTGAACTTTTTCCTTTATTCTCAAACAATGACAACCAATTTCTCTATAAGCTCTGCACACGATCCATACTCTAATTGGCAGTCTGTCTCCCTTTATACCTGTTTGTGTTACGATATCTTGCTCTGGTATTGTGCCTGGATGAGGCTCTTTGGTTGCTATAACTTGGTCTCGTTGTTGGGTTGTTGCTTAGACTAACTAATTTAAATGGCAGCAGATCCAAATTCCTAGAAACTGTGGGGCCATACTCGTGAACTTTTGCAAAAAACAATGGTGATTAATAAAAAAACATCTGATTAACTTAACAAGAATGAACTCCTAATTCACAAATCCCTCCTGTCGTTTAAAATTAATAAACCTCATTCACAATTTAGGAGGTATTTTGTTTTTCTTGTGTTAAGTCTTGAAATCTTAAACAATTGCACATTTCATATAATTAGGCATTCCCATCCCTTCTTTTGTGAGAGACTGAGCAAGCTTACCAGATACCGTGGTGTTTTATGGGATTCCACTTGTCTCTTGAACGCTGCACCATTGCACACTCTCTGGAAGGGGCCACTGGAGGGTCTAATTAGCCTCTACACCCATGATGATGTTAGATCCCTCAGCAGCACTAGAGCAAATGGTGGAGATGCATGTGAACGTGCAGTGGAGTGCTGAGGATGAAGCTGAGCGAGGAGGGATTAATTTGGAACTTAGCAAGTATGTGTGTCAATATGTAGTGTTTCATTGACTTGGCTATTGATGTCACACTCAGAAAAACATTTACTTATATGAACAACTTTGTATGTTCATATATAAGTATGAACAGGTTTTTAAACATCCATGAGGATTATATAACGTTGTTGTGTCAAGATCTGGTAGACCTTAAAGGCACTGATTCTCTTGGTTGTCAAATAACAGTACTGTAATAATGTACTGCCTCAACTGACAGTCCATTGCACCCATCAAAGAGCTTTTCACTATATTGTCTACCATGGTCACAATGAGTTTGAAACCATTTGTTTAGTAGAAAACACCCCACTGCTTGTCCTCAAGTTAGATGCCTTATTAAGAGAAGAGCTTTGATTACCACCTGTGTGCCTCATAATGGTAAAGGGAATGTCTCTTTAGGCTACACTGTTCCGTAGGCCCACAGTGGTTATATAGTTTCAAGAAATGGCCGATTAAATGATGTGAGCTAATTATCCTGACACATGACTAGTGGTGAAGCAGTTCATTTGACCATTAGAACATGCTGGTTTACTTGTGGTAAAAATGATTTATCGAAGAAGCTTGAATGAAGTCCAACTTTGAAAACGATAATAAATGGCTAATCTGGATTTAGTTGCCGGGTATAATTATCTGCTCAGCTGGTCGACCCCTAGTACCGTGGCTAATTACACCATGTTGGCCTATGAAGAAAGCTACCAGCAAGCAATTTCAGAACAATGGTTTAAAGTAATGATTTTAGCAAAAGTTCACAAGTTTGGCCCTCTGCTTTGATGCTGCGATTTACAGATACAACGTTGGAGGAGCTAGCAAGTAGGTACATCTAGTTCAGGTGTATTCAATTCATATCCTACAAGGTCTGTGTCCTGCTGCTTTTCTGATCAACCTGATCATTAATTTCACCCACCTTTCTGATTAGAGAACAATTTCAAAATTACAGTGGAGCCGGCTTCAAGGCCCACAGTTGAGTTTAATGGATCTAACCTATTGTAGGTTTCTATAGTATCACCCAGCCAGGTACATTAAGCTGTTCAATCTGCTACATCAGCTGCTCAGCGGACAGGAGACGATTATAATGTAGTCCACATGTAATGACGAAAACCTGTCTGTAATGACGAAAATCTGTCGCACAGCCTTGCTGTTCATGTCCCTGGTTTGTTGATTGGTTGGTTAGGCTTGCTCAAAGGGCTGACAGCGGTGTCTGTAGATGTGGCCTGTGTGTGGTGTTAGAGGAAAACACCTCCACAGGATGTGTGAGAACATAAAAGAAAACTAGCCTGACATGACAGTTACTGCTTTGCGTCATTAGCATTTGGCTCCTGGAGCTAGCGTAGCCGTACCACACTGTGGTGTGTGTGCGTGTGTGTGTGTCTACAGCGCTCCTGACACATCATGCATATTTTATAAAGCTGTGTTTTGTTCAGAAATCCTTAATACCAGCCCCTGTCACCTGTTTGAGATGTGCTGAGTTTCTTAGTTCTGTTTAACACTGCAGGATTTTACCACTGTCAATGTGAAGGAAGACGTTCAGAATCCACCTGAGAAACACACACGCAGTACCTTCTTCCATCCCAGACATCCGCATTCCAACACACACACACACACACACACACACACTGGTGGTTTTCAGCCTCCTACTGATTGTAACAGCCTACCAGTGTCCAGTCTCAATGTGTGGCAACATGCTGACTCGTGCCATTTCCTTTGAAAGCCTTTTAGCCAATTAGGACCTCTGCCCACACACACACATAAACACTGATAACATGTACATGTACACACACGCACAAACACAAGTTCCTGTATATTTCATTTACAGTACATACACATGTATAGGACACACAGGCCTACACACACCACACACACTCACGCAGTATGCATGGCGCACACGCAAAACACACACATAGATACCCTACAAACTGGTTACGACACCTCTATCTGCCTATTATGCACATCCTTGCTGTTGGCTCTGGCTGAATATTTAATGTACTCTTTACAATGACTGCACCATTACCTAGTGCTGGGGGGTGGAGCAACCAGCTCCAGTTTAGCACACCGAAACACTGCAGAACAGCACGGTGCTAAATGTTAACCAGCACTAACGCTAGGCTAGCACAGCATTCACTGTAGTACTGAAGTATGTTGTTGAACGCCAACAAGCCTTTGTTTACGCCTTACGCAGCATGTTTCTGCTAATCAAACACCGCTAAGGGACATTTGAATATTTATATTTTATTTTAGATGACAGCTTTGTTTTTTTAAATGTTTCCTTTAAGTCTACATAACAGCATGTCGAAGGTTTTGTGAACATTTAGCCTAGATGTTTTCAATTTAATTGAGCTCAAATTTAACTTAACCTTAAATTAATCTTTAGTATATTCTTTTTTCACTTTTGACACTTTTTTCAGTTTCTTGTGGGGACGAATCGCAGAACTGAGTGATTTTTTCTTCCTGTTTGGAGGTATCTTTTTACTGTGTTGTGACTGTCCCCTCTCTAAGCCCCTCCCTTCTCTTTCCCCAGGTAGGGTTTTGGGAGAATGGTAAGTTGGTGTTGGTGTACCCAGCCTGGTCGCGTTACGGTCCATTTCTCCAACCGCCCGATGGGGCTCAGCACCTGCATGTCGTCACCCTGGAGGAACGGCCATTCGTCATCGTGGAGCTTGCCGACCCCGCCTCCAACACCTGCATCAGAGACTCTGTACCCTGCAGACGACCCCCCAACGCCAGGTCAGGAGATGCCAGGTCAGGGGTGAAGGGTCAGACAATCCATTCCTGTCCGACACACAATATAACATATTCCTTAATCCAGGACACTTGAACAGGTCACTGTCCAGAGTCTTGGAGGACACAGTAAAAGGTCATTTACAGGTCACAGCCATACAATAGCAAGAAGGCCCCTTCAAGGAAAACATCAGCAACATTGAACTGCTGTCACATATCGATATTGGTAATTTGAAGTGTCTCCAATGTAAATGATCGGATGTTGTCTATGACATTCCCTTTCATGGTGTATTGAACACATACCAAACAGATATGAACGCTCCACTCCGTATAACCTCACCCTATTGACAATACAATGGTGAGTGTGAGCAACATGATATATTGGGGTTAAATGTGATTCATTTGAAAATAAATCGGGGTTGAATGAACACAAATGCAATGGAGCTACAATCAAGACCCATGGTTCAACACCTCTCAGTGGGATGAGAACAGTTATCTGTAAGGCAGCACTATTTGATTCACTTACGGGTGTAATCTGTGATTGTGATTACCTGGGTAATGTGTGACCCTGACAGTTTCTGGACGATTGAGGGGGAGTGTCTTAGCCAGTGTCAGCAAAACTAAGAAAAAGAAGACTGAGTTCCGTTGTTGTAAATCAATCGGCATGATTTTGTAAATGTTTTGTATTATCTTCCTTTCACTCTCTGTCTCTCTTCTTCCTTTCTTCACCTCTTCAACCTCTTTCTTCCTAAACCAGTCTTCCCGTCACAGAGGGCGTGCCCCCAAAGAAACAGTGCTGTAAGGGCTTCTGCATTGACATCCTCAAGCGACTGGCCAAGATCGTGGGCTTCACCTATGACCTCTACCTTGTGACGAATGGGAAGCACGGGAAGAAGATTGACGGGGTGTGGAACGGCATGATTGGTGAAGTCAGTACAACTTGATTGATTGAACTTTGGTAGGCTATAGTATAGATTTAGTCTGACCATTTAAAAGCTACTTCCCTCAGCAGCTGTGGCTAAACAGTAGAAGAGCACTGAGATCTGGCACACTGCCTGTGGTCATGACATTAGAGGTAGTGGCCCTTTAAAAGGCCTACTGTAGAAACAAAATCTGATTGAATGTATGATGATTGATAGATTACAAAGAAGTCAGATCCCTGGTTCAAAGGTCATGATTTATTGCTGCTCAGGACGTATAAAAGTTGCTATTTCTTTCTGGTTTTCAGTTTCTGTGTATTTTGCTGATGTTGTGCAATTATGGCTGTGTAGCTTTGTGTCTGTGGGTGTGGGTGTTTGCGTTATTTGCTCCCCCCCAGGGTTGTCCCTGTCCTTGTCCATCTGGTCATGCTTCTGACTTGGATTAGGTTTTATGGACTCTGGACACAGCCCACATGCATTTGTTAATTACTACAGGTGCTGGTCATATAATTAGAATATCATCAAAAAGTTGATTTATTTCAGTAATTCCATTCAAAAAGTGAAACTTGGATATTATATTCATTCATTACACACAGACTGATATATTTCAAATGTTTATTTCATTTAATTGTGATGATTAAAACTGACAACTAATGAAAATCCCAAAATCAGTATCTCCGAAAATTAGAATATTACTTAAGACCAACACAAAAAAAGGATTTTTAGAAATGTTGGCCAACTGAAAAGTATGAACATGAAAAGTATGAGCATGTACAGCACTCAATACTTAGTTGGGGCTCCTTTTGCCTGAATTACTGCAGCAATGCGGCGTGGCATGGAGTCGATCAGTCTGTGGCACTGCTCAGG
>JACXGI010018985.1:0-12612 GCA_016801175.1 Esox masquinongy
TTAGCTGATTAGAGTGTGGCACCAGGTGTCTTCAATATTGAACCTTTTCACAATATTCTAATTTTCTGAGATACTGTATTTGGGGTTTTCATTAGTTGTCAGTTATAATCATCAAAATTAAAAGGAATAAACACTTGAAATATATCAGTCTGTGTGGAATGAATGTATACATTATACAAGTTTCACTTTTTGAATGGAAATAAATCAACTTTTTGATGATATTCTAATTATATGACCAGCACCTGTATATACACTACCCTTCAAAAGTTTGGGGTCACTTAGAAATTTCCTTGTTTTCTACAGTGTAAACATTAATATTAATGTTGTAAATGACTATTGAAGCAGGAAACTGCTGATCTTTAATGAAATATCAACGTAGGTGTACAGGGGCCCATTATCAGCAACCATCAGTCCTGTTTTTCAATGGCACATTGTCTTTGCTAATCCAAATTTATAATTTTAAAAGGCAAATTGATCGTTAGAAAACCTTTTTGCAGTAATGTTAGTGCAGCTGAAAACTGTTTTGCTGATTAAAGAAGCAATTAAACTGTCCTTCTTTAGACTAGTTGAGTATCTGAGCATCAGCAATTGTGGGTTCGATTACAGGCTCAAAATGGGCAGAAACAAAGTACTTTCTTCTGAACATCATCAGTCTACTCTCATTCTGAGAAACGAAGGCTATCCTATGCGAGATATTGCCAAGATACTGAAGATCTTGTACAACACTGTGTACTACTCCTTTCACAGAACAGCACAAACTGTCTCTAGCCAGAATAAAAAGAGCAGTGGGAGGCCCCGGTGCACAACTGAGCGAGAGTACAAATATATTAGAGTGTTTAGTTTGAGAAACAAACACACCTCAGGTTCTCAACTGGCAGCTTCATTAAATTGTACCCGCAATACACCAGTCTCAATGTCAACAGTGAAGAGCCGTCTCTGGTATGCAGGACTTCTAGGCAGAGTTACAAATAAAAAGCCATATCTCAGACAGGCCAATAAAAAGAAAAGGCAAAAAAGAACACAGAGACTGGACAAAGGAAGATTGAAAAAAAGTGTTATGGATAGACAAATCTAAGTTTGAGGTGTTCGGATCACAAAGAAGAACATTCCTCAGACAGAGACCAAATGAGAAGATGCTGGAGGAGTGCTTGACTCCATCTGTCAAGCATGGTGGAGGCAATGTGATGGACTGGGGGTGCTTTCGTGGTGGTAAAGTTGGAGAATTGTACAGGGGAAAAGGGATCTTGAAGAGGGAAGGCTATCACTCCATTTTGCAATGCCATGCCATGCCCTGTGGATGGCGCTTGATTGGAGCCATTTTCCTCCTACAACTGAACAATGACCCAAAGCACAGCTCCAAACTATGCAATAACTATTTAGGGAAGAAGCAGTCAGCTGGTATTCTATCTATAATGGAGTGGCCAGCACAGTCACTGGATCTCAACACTATTGAGCTGTTGTGGGAGCAGCCTGACCATATATAAGAAGTTCCCATCAAGCCAGACCAACTTGTGGGAGGTGCTTCTGGAAGCATAGGATAAAATCTGTTCAGACTACCTCTTAACAAATCAAATTATATTTATCACATCAAAGAAATGTTTACTAGTGGGCCCTTTCCCAACTATGTACAGTATTATAATAGCATACATATATACAACTAAATAAACATAATAATAATAAAATAATTAGGAAAGCAGCAAAGTAGTGAAACATTTGGTTAGCATCAGTTATTCACCATTATATACCATTTGTTACTTCAATTTAACGGTCAATTAATAATGGATGAAAGTTGCACTACAGGTTTCAACCACTAGATGGCGCAACAACCCTTCACCTTATGTAGTCATAGGCTGGACAACATTCTGCTAAATTGCAGAATTGCCTAATTTGCATAATAATATTTCCCTATGCCAACTTAGTCAATGGTTCTTTTCAGAAACTACACTCAAGTCAATAATTGTTATACTAACTAGGTAGACAATATCCTTGGCGGAAAGTTTCATTTCAACAATATATTTAATTAAAAAGCAGTTGTAAGTGCTTGTTGTACATATCTAAGGCCGAAGTCTAGGGCAGGCTTTTAAACCTTTGTGATTTAACCAAACCTTTTGAGCTATATAGCTGAATCTCATAGAAAAGATCATACACACAAAACATATTTTGGTGTGTGTTCATCTAAAAAAACATATTTTAAATTTAGCCAAAATATGAATGAATGCCACACTTCTTGCAAATACATTGGAGAAGATATGTTTCTGCACCCTATTTGTACCCCCCAAACCTCCACACCCTACACGTGATATTAGATCGGAACATGCGCACAGCTGATTGTTAGAATATAGGCACATCTGCAATGACGTCAGCTGAACCTCCCAGCCTGAAAAAGCTGCCAATTTGAAGCAGCTCGGAACTTGGCTATGGTTCCAGGCCGGGTATACTGTATTAAAGGGAGCTACTTCAACTCTTTGCTGAGTTGCATGCACTGTCCTAGACCTAGACTATTTTTGTTATTATTGTGCGGAATACTACCTGCATTGTCCAAAAGTAACATCTAGCAAACACACCACGTCTAGCTATTTTATTGAGGACGTTGGGCTATACATTATTCTTATTTTGTAGTTAGTGTAAAAAATATTATTGGGGGATATACAATTTTCAAGACACTTGTATCTTAGAGCTGCTCTCTGTTTTCTGTCTAGTGGAAGAGAGCCGCTGCAGTAGCGGCATGAGAGTCCAAGGGAAAGAGAATGACATGAACCAAGAAGAGATGGACAGAGGAGAGAAGTGATTTGGCTACTACGGAACTTCGGTGCAGACGAAGTCTATTGTCTGCACTCTATAACGTTGCTCTCTCCTCCACCGTTGGGCTTTGCCGCTGACTATGAAGATGAAGACGGTAACTATATGTTTGTAGTCTAACAGCACTCCATCACACAACTACAGAACGCTCATGCACTACCGCCGCAGATTATCAGTTTTCTTTTAATGTAGACAACCCATCTTTGCAAAATATCAGAAAATGCAATGAGTAACTTTTCACATTATAGCATACAACTTTTGGATATATTTGAACAAATTAGTATCATAAATGAAACGTAAAAAAAGTTGCTTATTAAAGCCGGCACTTGGAATTCCTATGAAAGAACCGGGTGAGTAGCCTAAATGTGGCAATGTGTTTGCATCCACTTTTCTTCCATTTCTTTTAATGAACTACAGTGTGTCTTTTAAAATTGGTTGGATGCAAATAAGCACTATGCGGATGCTAGTTTATATTGCACTCTCAGTGTGTCATTTGCTAGAATGTGTCCACATCTGCAATAACGGTCTGTCTGCCTTTTGACTAAGTCAAACAAACCCACTTGATCGAGATAGTGTCTGTCTGAAGTGTCTACAATAGCTCAATAATGATCCCGGCATTTTCACTCTTTTCGTTATCACTAAAATAAGAACATCGCTGAAATGTTGCTTGTATTCCAGTAGTCGTTGATCTACAAACCCTCCTAGATTAACTTTAAAGTAGCAGTGAAAAGTAAATTGTTTTTATATGATCGTTCTGTCGGTGTAGTCTGATGCAGTCGGGCCGGGTGCCAAATGTCTAGGTCAGACGGAGTGGCCAAGTAGATTTAGCGGTGCTGTCTGGAAATGTGCGGCTAGATGTTCATTTTACAGCCCTTACAGAAGGTGCAACACGCTGCTTCCAACACTTTGGATTCTGTCCAGAGACAGATACCCACCCACACTGTTTTTATGCAACTTCCAATATATCAGATGTAATTGATGGAATTTACGCATCGTTTTCACAAAGACATAAACTTGGAACGTCGCTTGGTTTCTAACGTTAGAGAATGCAGTTAATGAGCTGTGTGAGTGAATCGTCATCTCATTCTTAAAGAATAAGTGTTTTGAATAGTAGAGCATTTGACAGATTCATTAATTTATTGATAGTTTCATTGATTTTATTGCCTTACTCAACAATTACTTCTGCGTTGGGACGCGAGTGCGCACGAACACGCACGTGCGCAAACTCATTCATGAGGGCTTGCTGAGACAAACGGCTGAGCTTTTGATTTTCTCCTGACTGTGGAGAGAGTCAGTGGGAGAGGGATGACACAACCTGTTATAGAAACAGATGTTGTGATGACAGAGGACATCAGAACACAGGCTGCTTTTGTACTTGATCAGTGTGTTATGGTGGTGTTGTTGTGACATTTTGTAGAATATCCGAGAAACTGACCTCTCTTTAGCTGTGGATATGATGGCATCATAAACTCTAGCAAACACCTAGACCTGAAGGGTCTAGCAAGAATCTTAGGGCATGGTATTCCTTCCATGTATTTCTACTGTTGGTTAAAATGCTTTGCTTTTATTTGGCAAACTGTTCAACGGCTAATTGCAATTTGGAGATGAACAGTCTAGTCTGTGTAGTATTTTGCAATCAGTAGACTCTTTGGTTTTGTAATAGTTATGCTAATTGAACTATGCAATGATGTGTTCACAGGTATGCAGATGGATTGGTCAAGACAGTCTTCCTATACCGATGTAGATCAATAGATCTGCTGCTGGGTTTCAACTGACTGACTGATCTACAGATGGATTCTAACAAACACATTATCCATGATGAGTGGCTGAAATGAGCTCCAAGGGAAACGCCAGTGAGGTCTGGAAGTGTCCCCTGCCCTCAGGAGGTGTCTGATGTTCTTTTGAGACATTGTCTGGATGAGATGTGGATGAGACCTCGATGAGACGAGAAGAGAAGCTGAAGCAGTGAGAAACGTTTCCCACACAGAGGACCTTAGACCATGGACTTACAGTTCCAGGCCCACCGGGCTGATAGTGTGTTCCTAGCCTGTCAGTAGCACCACCACCCCCCTTTACCTCTCCTCCCCCCAACCCCATGTCAGATCTTTCTCTGAATGATGGAAATTTTGTGGAAGACGCTGACCTGGATATTGATTTTGAGCCCGGTGGTGGTGGTCATGGCTTCCGCGGAATTTCGAAGACTTTCGCACAACTCACAAGGTAGGATTTACCTCATGGCTTTGTTTGCACATCTTGTTTGCACATCTCCCATTTGAACGGTTGCTGTTTGTGGTCAGAGGTAGGTGGGTGTAACGCGTGGTGGCTCCCGGCTTGGATGTTGTTACAGAGGGGTAAACCCACTGCATATCACAACCTGCTTGCTAGTCGTGTCTGTCCTGCCGGTCACTGTCTTCAGTTCTACCATAGGAATAAACTGACCTAATGTCTATAGTGTCTAGACCTCTCTGTGTCATGCAATTGTTGGAAGACCCCGTTATATTAAATATGTCTTCCTGCGGCAGGCTGTCTATGCTCTTAGGTTTACATTCTGTGTTCATTCTTGTCTCCCTCATTTCCTCCACCTCGTACACCCGTCCTCCGATGGGTCACCCCTCCAACCGTTCTTATCTGTTGAAGACGAGTACCTGTCCTATCTGCAGCACTATCAGCTGACGGTGCCCATGCGGGTGGACGAGAACGGGGACTTCCTCAGCTACACTGTGAAACACCATCGGCCCAGGAGACGAAACGCCGACACAGCAAGCACCACTGCCGGCCCAGAGCCGAGCGACCACTCCAATCAGGATCCGGCCCGCTTCCAGCTCTTCTACAGACTGTCAGCTTACGGAAAACACTTTCACTTAAATCTGACCCTCAACCCCCTCCTGGTGTCCAAACAGTTTACGGTGGAGTACTGGGGGAGGGACGGGCTCGAGTGGAGACACGATATGGTGGAGAACTGCCACTATGTAGGATACCTTCAGGATCAGTATGGCTCCACCCGAGTAGCGCTCAGTACCTGTAAGGGCTTGGTAAGTACCATGGGGTTCTGGGGAGGGTGTGTGTTGGATCGGATCCCACAACCTGCTTGTGGCGGGGAAGTGGAATGGAGAAAATGTCAGATCGGTCTCGTTCCGGCACCCGCTCTACTTCAGGGTTTCCTCTGACCCGTTTGAGTGTGTCTGAATGGATTTGAGTGGGTTTATGTGCGATCTTAGTACTCAAGGTCCTGTTTTCTGAGAAGACAGGGGGCCCCCATTGAGCAGTGTCCTGGCTGTCTGTGTCACAGAGAGTTAATATTATGCAGTCTCTCTGCTCTGCTTACCTCAGACAAACCCTCAGCTCTCCTGTCACAGGATTAGACAGAGTGTAGTTTGCTAAATAGCATGTTGGCCTCCGTCCACCTGGCACACTGACACTGTTAGGACAGGGCCCAGTAGAGTAAGGCTGACGGGGAAAGCTCTATCCAGGCTCATCAGAGCTTTAGTATCAGCCAGTCAGCCAAAATGTTAGCCAGCCAGTCAGACAGTAAAGAAATTCACAGCAAACCAGCCAGTCTACCAGTTAGCTAGCCAGCCTGTCTGCCCACTATGAAGAGACTTAGTGCCAGCAAACCAGCCAGCCAGCAAGCCAACCAAACAGCCAGCAAGCGAGCCAGCCAACTAACCAGCCAACCAAGCTGTCAGCCAGCCAGCTAACCTTACAGAACACAACACCTGCCCTACTAAGCCAACCTCAGAGAACCCAAAACCTGTCATATATTTAGCTAACCTTAAACACCTCATCACCTACTCTAATCAGCTAACCTTAGAGGACCCAACACTGGTCTTACCCAGCTAACCTTACAGAAACCAACTCCTGTCTTACCCAGCTAACCTTAGAGAACCCGACATCTGTCTTACCCAGCTAACCATAGAGAACCCAACATCTGTCTTACCCAGCTAACCTTAGAGAACCCGACATCTGTCTTACCCAGCTAACCATAGAGAACCCAACATCTGTCTTACCCAGCTAACCTTAGAGAACCCAACACCTATTGTTCTCAGTAGACTGTGAAAGATAAGCATTCAGGGATATCACTGTTTGCTTACTAAACAGACAGGGCCAACTGTCGTTTCAGGCATGCCTCAAACTCAGGTTTCAGCTTCCTCTGATAAACTAATGCCCAGTTCAAAATGACTCCTTAGTCTTGAACCAACCCCTAGGCATGTATTGTGGGTCAGAAGTGGTTGGAAGTGTGTAGGTATTCGGTAGTAGCTATAAACAGCCCTAAACTGGGACTCATCTGATAGTGTCAGCTCATTGTTTGGAGGTTAGGGGCTACACTTGGGGATATACAGCTGAGCTTGAGTTCTCCAGTCAAAAAATAAAGAAATGAATGTGTGGCTTTCTGTGTGCGTTAACAGAACAGCTTATCTCAGCCAAGGTATTGGTCCTCAAGCTGTTGATCACAGGCTGACCGACTGATCAGCATTTGGGAAAACTCTTTTATTTTGAAAGGTCTCAGAACAAGGAGAAAGCCCTGTTCCTTTGTGCCAATTGCAATCATGTGAAGAAAAACATGTATTACCGTTGTGGCGGACAAACGTACTGGCAACCTCACAGCTCCAGCATCATAAATTGAATTAGTATTAGGTCTGTTTTGCCTCAGACCGTTTTAATAGGACCAAAAATGGACAAAACTGGAAAGTATCTGTAGTTTAATCGCGTAAGTTGCCAGACATACTTCATATCTTGACATCACGCTCTGCTTTTATCAAATATGGGTTTCTTGTCGACGTGTGCCAGGATGTCATATTTGGTTAATTGGCTTCATTGTGTGTTTTTTACGGATTGATGCAGCATGCCAATGTTTTTTATAAACACATTCTGAAGTACTTTTTGAATTTATATTACAAAAGGGGGTGTTCAAGGGCAGAGAGCTGTGTACTTTGGTTCCAGTCCCAGTAATTACAGCGTTGTTCTAGGTGTAATCGCTTGTTATAACATTATTTATCAAATTGCTTCGGAGTGTGGTGTGTTTTTACATCTGACTGCAGTGCAAATCGCAGAGCAGAGCAGAGCCGAGCTGTGAATTAGATGCTTTATGTGCAGTCTGTAATGTTAAGTGACTCAGGCTGGAACACACCATTAGCCATTTAGCCCTGTCTGAGGGTGCCAGTCATTTTACACATGATTGTGTATAGTCAATATGCTGATGACTGTAATTGAAATCATAGGGGTTATTTGTCAAAGTCGTTTTATTTAAATTGCATACATAGCTCACTGTCAGCTATTTAAGCTGGTATGACTTGAAATTAGTGTTGACCAAATGGTTAGACATTCTTTTTCATAGTAAAAGGAGTTATATAGGGGGTTGTTGTTTGCCCTGTTTGCTTATAACCTGTCTCTCTCGATATTCTTGTTTCTCAACAAGCACGGCGTTATAACAACAGAAGAAGAGCAGTATTTAATAGAGCCATTAAAGAATATATCGTCCACAACTTCCAGCCCATGGGACCTGGGAGAAGGACAGCAGCATGTTATTTATAAAAAGTCTTCCATTCTCTCGCCTCAGCAGCAGCCCAGCTGTGGCATCTCAGGTTGGTGAAACATCCTAATCTCTAACTCCTTTTCTTCAACTTTTATCTCCTCTCCTACCCTCCCTTCTGCACTCCTCTCATTTCCTCTCATGCCCTCCTCTGCCTTCTGGTCTGAGTAACTGCCTGTTAACCAGCTGCTGTATTTAGCAGGCCGGTAGGAAGTGCTGGTTTGGTTCTAAGCCTAGGTTCCGGTAGATGTGACCACGCTGGTGTGGGTCTGGCATGTTCTGGCCTCATCTCAGCCGGGTCCATACACCAGAGTCCATCATAAAAAGGCCTTGTAGTCTGTGGCTAGGCACTACTGAACCAGAGCAACCAGAACGACTGAATTCCTGTGGAAGTGCTTTTAAGAAAAAGACTCATATACTCTTTCTCGCCTCAGAGCTGCGACAAGGGATAGGCATCGCAGGGGAACCAGGTGGATGTGTAGGTATTTGGGCCAAGGTCTTATAAGTAGCAGCAAAGGTTGTCATCGACAGGAAGCTGACTTGCCCGGACACGTTCTACGGTATAGCCTTCCCCAGAGCATCTGGGTCATAAAGGAAGGAAGCCTTCAGCTGTAAGGTTCAAAGGGCCTGATTCCCCAACGTGTGTCTGACTGACAATCTCCAACTATCTAATCTCTGGAAAGGAATTACGTCCGATTGTTTCATTTGATTTTCATTTAGTGACTTTTTTGCCGGTATTTGTTAAATAAATGTTCAGCTGATGGTTTGTTATCAAATCATCAGAGCAGTTTAGTCTCCCTGGAATGCGTAATCTGTATTTTTAAAGTTACCACATCCCATTAAGACGAACATCAGATAAACCATTGCATAATCACTTGAGATTGTTGTTTTTCGTAGCATGTTGTCCACTTTCTTCAGTTGATAATGTTTTTTCTCTTTATAAATGACCTTCTCTCTGTTCATTTACAGACCTCACAAAAAGCGGTAGCCCCTGCCAACATAGTGGTTCTTTCCCAATCTCTTCAACGTCGTCCTCTCCCTCCCCTCCATCGTCCTCTCCCGCACCAGGGCCTGAGGCCGACAGCGCCCCGCCTGGCAGCGGCCGCAGACAGAGGCGATCAGTCAGCATGGAGCGATTCGTAGAGACCCTGGTGGTAGCTGACAAGATGATGGTCGGCTACCACGGACGCAAAGACATCGAGCACTACGTCCTGTCTGTGATGAATATTGTAAGTTTAATCCTGCTTTTTGCATCGGTTGGCGCTTTCCTCTCAGGAAAATCCTGAGGATACAGTTTGGGATACAGTTTTGAGTCCCAAACTGGGTTAATCTATACAGTCTGACATGGTGTACTCTAGTGTTCACTGGATAGGTGAAAGTAGTAAGGTCTTTCACTGGATAGGTGAATGTAGTAAGGTCTTTCACTGGATAGGTGAATGTAGTAAGGTCTTTCACTGGATAGGTGAATGTAGTAAGGTCTTTCACTGGATAGGTGAATGTAGTAAGGTCTTTCACTGGATAGGTGAATGTAGTAAGGTCTTTCACTTGTTCAGTCAGTACAGATAAGAGCGAGGAGGCAACACATTGAGATGATGCTTTAGCCTATGGACATTGGAAAACGGCCAGTGTGCAGTACTGGAAGCTGAACAATAGACTCATTGGAAGTATTTCTTTCTTCGGATAGAGTTTTGCTTTCATTAACATTCTAACAGAGTGTTCTGTCTTACCGAGAACAGATATTAACTGGCAGCTGGTGTGCTCAATGTGCGGTTCCAGGTTTTCCCGTGCATACGGCACGTGGGACGAAAACACCTGGACACAACTGGTCTGACTTTGTGTCTTTTCTTCTTTTCTGGAGGTCAGGTTGCCAAACTTTACCGTGATGCCAGCCTAGGAAACGTTGTGAACATTATAGTGACCAGGCTGATTGTACTGACAGAGGATCAGGTGAGTACACTCTCTCCTTCACTCCCACTTTCTCCTCTACATCTGTCTTATTTAGAATTACTAGGATTTGGCTACTTATTAAAGGCAATGGTCCAAGCCATTGGAAGAGTAGTGAGGGGAGGAAAGAGCAGTGATGAAGAGGGGAGGGGAGAGTACAGGAGAGGGAAGGAGTGTAGGTGGGGAGGGGAGGGTGGGGGTTTTGGGCGTCTACCATGTCTGCCACCGCCACAGATATAAGCCTCTCCAGTGAAGATGAGCTCAGACATTTTCCCTCAGGGGGAGTTCATTGAGGATTTTTACATTCAATCTAAATAATGTGTAGGTTTGATGGGAGAAACAGAGTGACCGGTATGCTGAGTGTCTGTCTGTACAGGATAGACGCCAGTGGAGATGAATACGTCTTCATACAAGTTCCGTTTTATGACAGAACCCCATATGTTTTACTAATATGAAGTGTAATATGGATACAGTATATTGATAGAAAAGAAGAAATATCATATGGATTTTTTTACAAGTATGTTGTAATACTGTCAAATGGTGGAGATGCCTTTTATAGGTTTGCATGGTGTAGTTTTTAACAGATTCTTTTGACAAAGATACCCCAACCCTAGCTTTATACCTGGCATATTCAATTCTGGTCCAGGGGGAACATTTCTGGTTTTCATCTTTTTCTTAACAGAGTAATTCAGACCTGAGACACCAGATAAATGTAATTAACTAGCAGGTAGAAACCAAAACCGGAGCTGAACAGCCCTGCTTTAGACATAAATCCTACATTGAGGTCTATAAGAAATAGAAGTGAACGTTTCAGTGGCAATAATCTTAACTCAGCACTAGATATGTGCAGATTTCTGTCTGTTTCCTTGACAGAGTGCTGGGTTCAGACTGATCTAGGATCTGTCTTCGGACTGGGTTGTTGTAAAATGCTTTGTGCATTCTATCCAGCCCAACCTGGAGATCAATCACCACGCCGACAAATCTCTAGACAGCTTCTGTAAGTGGCAGAAGTCCATCCTCAGTCACCAAGGAGACAAGAACAGCATTCCGGAGAACGGCATGGCTCATCACGACAACGCTGTCCTCATCACACGGTAAATACTCCTACACACACACACACACACACACACACACACACACACACACACACACACATACACATACACATACACACACACACACACACACACACAAACAAACAAACACACTAACACACACAAACACATTCTCCAATTGTTGTAATTATTCCAATGGTATATGTGTGTAATTATTTACTGTTACTCATTTTGACCAAACATTTATTTAGAGGACTTGTTTATTTAAATGACTGATTGGACAATGACCTCTCACTTTCCCATGAAGGACTCATTGTACATTGGGGTCTCATTGTCCAATGAGTCATCTAAATAAACCTTTTGTCGAGATGAGATTACTCAATGTTGACTTAAATGCTTTAGCAGTTCTTTTAACTTCTGACAATGTGCTACATCTGCATTTTACAGGCAAAACTGCAGACATTTACATTTTAATTCTTTCAACAGACTGTCTTTAGTCCGGAGCAACTTACAGGAGCAATTAGGGTAAAGTGCCTTGTTCACAGGCAGCCTATTTTTCACATTGGGGGTTTGAACCAGCGGCTTTTCAGTAAGAGGACCAACGTTCTAACCACTAGGCTATCTGCTGCCCTGTAGCTTTGAAACAAACAGCCAGTCCCCTTCTATCTATGATTGGTTCTCTACCTATTAGCTTCAGCACCTCTCAAAGCTGCTGTGAATAGGAAAGGGAGCTCTTTAACCGTGTTGCCACAAAAACACTGTCATTAGATGCCGCTTCATTGTTGCCCATGTTGTTTTGGCCACACAGCCTAGCAACTATCGTGTGTATTCCGCACTTGTTTTGTCTGCAAGGGGGTTGAACTGGTGTGATTGATATGGGTTAAAGCCCTGCTTTCGACTCTGCCCGTTTGGCTGTGCACAAGCAAGGCGTTTCACTAATAGACCTGTGTTAATTGACTCAAGCTGTTTGTCAGGTAACATCCTCCAGTTCCCTTTCAGAGTGCTGTAGTTCTAGAGATGACGCTTTGTTGACTCGTAAATAGGAGTGACCATAGAGATTGTATGTAACACACGAAAATCTTAATGTTACAGAAAACCTGAGTTGGTAGCCTTAGAAGCAGCTTTAGAAGTTTTGCTCTTATTCTGACACAGCAACAGGTTAATGAACGTTTTTTTTTGGGGGGGGGGTGCTGTTTCCAGATGTTTGAGCCAGTGTTGTCAGTAGTCTTGTGTGGGTAATTATCGAAAGGCTGGTCTGTACTGCCAAACATCACCTCAGCCTTC
>JACXGI010018986.1:0-12599 GCA_016801175.1 Esox masquinongy
CAGGTTATTGTGAGTTTTTTATTTTTTATTTTTCCCCCTCAAAGATTTCAGTTTGTTTTTCAATTGAATTGTTCACATTATAGGTCACATTAAAGGTGGAAAAAGTTCTGACATGATTTATCTTTGTCTCATTCTTTTACATCACAAGAACCTGGCATTTTAACAGGGGTGTGTAGACTTTTTATATCCACTGTATATACATGAATATACCAAGGTTTATGATGCTTCATTATGTCAGTGACAGAGTTAAGCACAGCCATTTCTATGCCACCTTAGTTAAGAGCAAAGTTAAAAGTGTATTTTATAGAGATGTAACAGAAATTGTGTCATAAATCACACACTTATGAATCTACGGTACTTTCACTTTGAAGCAACAGTCAAGCATCAAGCAGAAGAAGATCACATGAAACTGAAAGGAAAGAGGAAATAGTGGAATAGTATTATGTGACCCCTAGTCCTTCTCTTCATTCAATTCTCTGGCCTTAGCCTCTCTGCTAGTTAAGTATGTGTCCAAAATAGTGCCCTATTGTCTTTACAGTGCATTCATTTTTAACTGGTTTTTATGGCTTAGGGAATAGCGCACGATTTGGGAAGCAACCTAGATTAGATAAATCAGGGTAGAAGCCGCAGAATGTTTTTCCTCCCATTAATTGAGATTTAGTGCTTCTATTAACCACACGGTGTGTGTGAGTGTCTGATTGTGTGGATGTGTGTGTGTGTGTGTTTGTGTGTGTGTGTGTGTGTGTGTGTGTGTGTGTGTGTGTGTGTGTGTGTGTAAGAGAGAGCAAGAGAAAGAATGTCTGTGTGAGTGTCATGCCAAGTATGCTACTCTGGAATAGGGATTAAAAGGCTAAGTAGAGTATTGAAGTCCTGTTAACTGAAATCCACAAATGATTCTCTGAGTCACATATTTGACCTATACACACATAGACATGGCCTCCACTTTGCTCTGTGCATTTGAGATTATAGTGATTTTTTTATTTTTGTGGTTTGCTCTGTAGATTCAGATGAGAGACAAAAGAATGGGTGAAGGGGGCATTTATGAGGAATAGATTTCACAGAGGAGGGGAGAAAGTGTTTTTATCCACCTTGTTGGCTCAGGGATTCAAACCACCAACCTTTCGGTTATTGTCTCAACACTCTCACCACTGGGTATAATGCCACACCTATGACACAGAGGTTGCGTCCCAAATGGCACGTTATTTCTTACAGTGGGAAAGTTACAGGATGACAGTTGACAATAAAGTTTGACAAATATCAACAAAGACCTGAACAGAACTCGAGAATTCAGTGTTCAACAGGCCAACATCCTTGTGTACTTAAATGATGTGTTGTTCCAATTATTTATCATTCATATTTCTAATTTGCTGGTAAAACATTGTGTATATTTATGAACTCCAGAGCACATGTTCTTCTTTTGTCCTATAGATTGAACACTTAAACTCCTGCCGAATTGCGTCATATTCCATTTTTGCCCATTACTTTAGTTAAGGAATTCCACAAATACTAACTTCTTTCATTTTATTTCAGTATTTCTTATACGGCAGTTCTTCATTTGTTTCTCTTCACATTCTTGGTTTATGTTTAGTCTGCTCAACACACACACACACACACACACACACACACCACATACATCCAGTAGGCACAAATCATCTTTGCGATCAGATTTCCGTACTAAGAATGTAGTAACTGTAGGTCCACATCTTCAAGGGGATCCCAGAGGGGTCAGAAAGATGTGCTGTTCACTCTGCTGGAGCCCAGATTTACACCATTATCTTTAATGTAAGACTGACAAAACAGAACAGCGAGACAAACAAAGCGTGAAGCAGCAGGACTTAGTAATGTGATAGCAGACTACTGATGGAATCTAAAATGTCCTCTAAGAGAGGGTAACTGTGATTGTGGCTACTCAACCGAAGAGACAATAGCTACATATGGTGCAAACCTAGTGTAAACACCTCAACTTCTGATTGACAAGTATTTTGTGGTTAATGTATAAGGTATAGCTGGTTAATGGACGTTAAGCAGGCAGTTATATAACATTTGACTGAGTTTGGAACCACTGAACATTATGTAGCTTGCATCCCAAATGGTACCCTATTCCCAACAATGCAGAGGAAGGGTGTAATTTAGGACACAGGTTTACATTGACTGACTGGCCCCTGAAGAATGTTCTTTTGGAAAAGCCAGTGGAGGTCATGTAGAAGACACACTGAAATACCCAGCACCTTTCTATGTCTGACTGAGTAAGGAGAACTCCACAGTAGTAAGATCAGACATTACTGATGCAGTAAACAAACAAGTCATCAGTTCACCAGTTATAAACAAATCTGGCATTTTATTGCCATGGTAGCAAACCTCCACCCCCTACCCATGGTCAATGTGTATCAGTATGACATACTGACACTGTGTTGGATGATGAATGGCTGGTCAAGAAAGCATACTAGAGAGGAAAGTAGAGATGAACTCCCTCTGGCTGAATAGAGAAGACCTACCGCTTCTGGCTGAGAGTCTTCATCTCTGCAGTGTTTATGGATCTGCAAACTGATTGGGATCTCGGTATCTGAAACAAACAAATGTAGCTTGGAGACACTGAGACAGCCAGGATTCCCAGACTCATTCCATTTCTTCCATTCAAGTGTTTGCTTGACTCCTGTGTTTCTCAAGTTACATCGCATCCCATGTTTTGTTGAGTTGATGTTAAGTTATGAAAGAAGTGTTTTGGAGGAAGGCCTTCTCCCTTGGGTGGAAAATGGCCTCCAGAAACAACATTTCTCCATAAGAAAAATAAGCAGATTTTCTATGTGGCGAAGTCTCCATCAGAGCAGCTTCATTTCACCAAATACCACCAGCGGTTTTCCAGTCCAGAGATGCTGTCTGTTTCTAATTGTGGTGCTTGACAATGGCATCCTATTGCCTGAACTGCAAAATTCAATGTGTGCAAATTTGTTCCGGTCACAGTGACTTCTTGTCTCACAGCTTGCTGTGGTGTTTTTTGATAACAAATGGCCATAAACCACAGGCTGTAGCTCCAAGGATGGCGTTTTTTTCCCCCCAGTGCTGGGCGGTTGTTTTTTTTGTTTTGCTAACACTACCAAAGCTGCATCTCAAATCTCAGCCCTTACCATACCTTACGTTTCTTTCAATGCTGGTCCAGAAATGTGCAATGTGTTAGTTGGGTTTTATAGGGACCACTTGTGTTCTTCAGATTGTGAGAGGTTGACCTGGCTTGGCTCCGCTCTCCTCCTGTGGATGCTCAGCTAGGACTGGCTCTGCCAGCGAGCACAGCAGAAAGGCACCTCACAGAATGTGACATGTTCTCAAGTCGTTCCTTCCCAGAGCCAAACTGAATCAGCCTCAGCCCTCATCTCATCTTGGCCCAGCCGAGGGCAAAACAAACAGGCAGACAACACCGTCACAGCCAAATGCAACACAAATAATATGCCGGGGCACGGAGAGACGTATGAGCACGAACGAGTGTACCCACACGCCAGTAAACACACAAATAAACACACACAAATTAACACACACACACACAAACACTCACCATCGCAGCCCACTGACCAAAGCAATTTGAAGAGGGAAAATCAACGGAATATGAGTGACCCCTGAGTCACGCATAAACATAAACATTGAGGATGTATGTATGGGAAATCCATACCCTGGTGAGGGAATGACTCAAACGCACCTACAGCTGGCATAGTCTGCCCATATCCCAAATAGCATACTTGACCCTTTCTGGTGCACTGCTTGAAACCCGGGGCAGATAGGACTCTAAACAAAATGCAGTGCACTAGATATGGAACAGGGCGGAGGGGGGAGGGCATTTGGGACGCGGACACATCGTGTCTGTCTCTTTTCAAGTAAGCAGCAGTCCATCGTCACATGCAAATATGCATCAGAACAGGAGCCCTCTCCTCTGCGCCCCACTGACAAAGCCCTGTCTGTATGGCCGTGACCGTTGCCCGAATGGCAGCCTGTTCACTACGCAGCGCACTCCTTTGACAGGGGGCCTTATGTTTCTGAGGTGGTGCCCTTCATTCAGAACAGGTTGGCATTCGGAATGCGGCCTAAGTCCCAAGCTCCAGCAGCGGCGTCCCGGCAGCCCTTCGTGACCGGAGTGAATTCTACGTTCACCAGCGGTGACGTTTGCCCGGCCGTTTATACGCGACACACAGACCACAATGAAGAAGCCTCTTTCCTCTCTCCCCTTTCCTCTCTCCGTTGGCAGCTGGTGCGTTGACATTGGCAGGATGTAGCCCAGTGGCTTCAGACCGCTGTGTCCTGTCTTGGATGAACTCGGCGTGCATTCCGAACGGCACCATGGTCCTAGGGCTCTGGGTCAAAACGAGCGCCCTACGTAGGGGAACAGGGCCCCATTTGGGACACGACCATCCACAGGCTCTCTCCAGGACTGGCCGTTTGTAAAGCCCACGGTGGGATTTCACCTGTTTTTAGGTTTTTACGTGTAATCATTTGTTTTTAAACGCCTATGGTCAACTGTTGCGTGCAGGAAGCTACCGTTTTGCTTCATAAAGGTTTTATCCAGGATTATTTCCTGGCTGGTTCGGATCCTGGATGCTGACTTGCTGAAAGCTGTGGTATACCTTGACTGAATACCATGAGCATGATGTCACATCATTTTTGTTATTCTAAATGCGATAGTAACCGGTTTACCACGGCTAAGTGCTGTACCCAGGTACTCCCTCAATGTGTCGTGCCTAAAAACAGCTTTTAGCTGCGGTATGTTGGCCATACACCACACCCTTTCTAATTATAGCACCTTAAAAGTGGGAGGAAAGGAGAGGCCACCAGGTAGCATAGCGGTTAGAGCATCAGCAACAAACAAAAGATAGCTAGGTCAAATACTCAGCCAGCAGTGTCAAAAGAAACCTCCGGTACTGTCTGTGAGCAAGGCAGTAAACCCGAATGGCTCCAAGCCAGGCCAATGCCGTAAAAGCGACTGACCTTCAGTCAACTTACCTGGTGAAATTAGGTGAAATGAAATCACGGTTCACGCGTAGACATACGGTGCAGCAGATGATGATGTGGAGCGAGGGTTTTTTTCCACGGCCCGTCCTGGTCTCTCAGCAGTGATCACCTGCTTGATTAGCAGCAGCAGACAAAGGCTCCATTGAGACCAGTGGATTCCGATGAGCCCTGGGTGAGCTTACGGTGTCCAAGCAAAGCAGGACTAAGTCCTGACACGTGCACACTAACACAAACGCATTTGCTCACTTTTGCTGATGCACATACGCACAAGCACATTGAACCTCACACAGACACACACACACACACACACACACACAGACACACACACACACACACTCACCAACGTCTGGAGCGACTCACTCAACCTGCTCCTAAGGGACTCTACTAATCTCCCTGTCTGTGTGAAGGGCTTCACACCTGCCAGCGAAGCTCTCCCACGCATTCAGAGACTGAGACACGCTTTTACATTTCCACATACACAACACATCATGCGAATTCCATGCGAATCCCTTTAGTCACTCTTCAATTTGTCGACTCAAAGTTTTTGTCAACAAGCATATAGCAGAACAGCTTGGATAATTATTTGGATGTCTAATCAGTTATATCTCTTAGCGTCTAGATAGCTTATGTATGTTTGCAGAACTTTGAATGAAACTGTCATCACTGAAATAAAACATCAAATTGTTGTTTTCATAAATTGAGTTGCTGAATGACTTTATCAGTAGTCTATTGAGGACAATAGAGGGGAAGATGTAGGGTTGAGGCCTGTTGGTGTAGGTTGAGGCCTATGCATTCATATCATTTGTGCTCCTCCATTGTATTCACTTTATTTCTATTGATGATTGTGTTTCTGCTTGCTGATGGAAAGTCAAAACAGTGAGCAGACCAGCCCTTGTATGGAATTAGCTTGTGATGATAGTGACGAATGAATCAAGCACACAATGAGCTTATTTTCCATTGTTTTCCATCCCAAATGATATTGGTTTTGATGTGCATGAAATTTTTTGGAGATTTACTAAAAAAGGAGAGTAATTTCAAATAATTCTGCACCTTTTGCGGACTTTTGCGGTGACTGCAAAGAAAATATATTTGTATACAGTCTCTTCCTTATGATGAATATGTTTCTATTGTTGATGGCATAATATTGTTTTGATAAATGTATATTTACTTTTTGAAAAGGTAGCTCATTTTTTCAAAATGAATGTAATGTCTTGCTATATGCAACATAGTTCATCTTTAGAACACCAAGTTTCCAAGAAATGCTTGTCCGTTATTGAGAAAAATAACTGTAATACTTCAGAGAGCCAAAGGCTAATTTGATAGTTGTACCATTCAAAAACATAGGCTAATAGCACCCTCTGCTGGAGATATTTTTTAACGTTCTCGTGTATACTGTACCAAACATTATAAATAACAAGAATATCAAAGCCCACCAGAGATAAAGTGCAACATGTTGAATTCAGTTTCCTGATTTCAGCTCACCAGAGGAACTCCTCATACATTTAGGGGCCAATTCCTCTCTGTGAGGTAAAAACAAAGTTTGAAATACTTACGGTCTCTCACTGTCATTTTCATCAGATGTGGAATGCACCCACTCAGTGGTAGTCGCCATTAAGTCGCTACCATTGTTTTTTTATATTTTGTTTTGTCTTAAGAACTGATCGTGTTACTCAAAATGAAACTCAAATGATATCATGCCTTGTAATACATTATTTATGTTTAAGAGTGACCCCCCTTTCTTTACTCAAATGGTCTGTCCTATATTCAGACATCCCAACTCTCCTGGGAGCTCCGGGAGTCTCCCGCATTTTAATAGCAAATTAGATACAAATTATATACAATATCCCGGAAATCATTTTTTTTTTAGAGTGAGCAAGAGAAGACTGAATCTCTAATCGTATACTGCATACTACGCACTACAAGTACATACTTCACGGGTGATGGTAAAGTGCATACTGTTTAGTATATACAGTTGTGCTCAAAAGTTTGCATACCCTTGGAGAATTGGTAATATATGTACCGTTTGTCAAGAAAACATGAGTGAGCAGGCAAAACACATGTCTTTTATTTCTTATGGGATTCACATTCAACTGTAGGTCATAACAGAATGGCACAATCATAAAACAAAACATGGCAGCAAAGAAAAAAATGAACTGATCCCTGTTCAAAAGTCTGCATACCCTTAGTTCTTAATACTGTGTATTGCCCCCTTTAGCGTCAATGACAGTGTGCGGTCTTTTTGTAACAGTTGTCTATGAGGCCCCGAATTCTTGGAGGTGGTATAGCAGCCCATTCGTCTTGGCAAAATGCCTCCAGGTCATGCAAAGTCTTTGGTCGTCTTGCATGAACCGCACGTTTGAGATCTCCAACTAAGCAGCTCATTTTTGTTCAAGTATCGTCGTATTATGCTCCGTGAAACAACCACACCATCATTTTCCAGAGCAGCCTGTATTTCTCCTGAGGTTGCCTGTGGTATCAAGGGATCCGCAAATTTTCCGCTTCTTAGTAAGTGATTGAATAGTACTGACTGGCATTTGCAAGGCTTTGGATATCTTTTTATATCCTTTTCCATCTTTATAAAGTTCCATTACCTTGTTATGCAGGTCTTTTGACAGTTCTTTTCTGCTCCCCATGGCTCAGTATCTAGCCTGCTCAATGCATCCACGTTTTTTTAAAATATGAAACGTTTATATGTGAGCGGGGCAGAAAAAAGAAGGAAGGACGAAAATAGCGTGATTAGGGGCTGAGGCTACTACTTGCATCATAAACTATTATTACTAAATATCACGGTTTGACAATCACATAAGAAAGCGAACAGCCACGAACAGCCACCAGACAGAGTTTAAGAAAACATTGATTCAATTCCATCATGTCATTCTTCTAACATCATGCATTTTGATTTCAATGACGCCAGTGTTGATTTTGATGGTGATAGCAATAGCAATAGTGCTACTTATCACAAATTAGCAATGTTGACTCTCCTCTGGCTCCCTAAGAAACCTCTGATTGTGTAGTGACACAGAATATAATGTCTGATCCAGCTATATGTGGCCCTCCTAGCTGACAGATGAGGAAAGGTGCAGCGTAGTGAGAAAAGGAAGTTATAAGAATGTACTACTCTGATCATGGTTAAGAAATAAAGTGGCTAAGTGCTTTGTGTTTCACTGGAGTCAAAACTTATAATGTAGTATGTACCCTTCAGATAATTATTTTCAAACTAATTGATTTAGTCTACTGAAAGGGGCAGCAGTGCCAGTGTCTTTGTAAGTGGCGTATCCACTCAACAAGAAGGAAAGAAGGTATGCTCAAAATGCTTCTGGTATGGCTTTGAAAAAAACAATAAGGTACAAAATAGATGATGTTGGGTCCTCAACCAGTCTCTGGCTGGGGCCCCCAAATCACTAAAACCGCCACTGCATCTTCTGAATGTGGTAGTAAATAATCACCAATAGGCCAACAAGGTTTATCAACCTTGGACACATGTACTGACTATAACTCTGCCTGCTTAAAAAACAACACATGATCATAGAAATGAACCAAATTCTAATCCATACTGATGTTGTTATTGGCCATATTTCATGGCAGAGCTCAATAGAATACTATAACATTATTCAGTATGCTTTGCAGCTGTTTATTTTCACATTCATATTTTGTTTAATTTCCTGACATATCATAGTCATCAGATGTCTTTTACCAATGCAGGGTGAAAAGGGGCCCCAAAATGTAAATGGCCATAACAAATCCTATCCTATTCAAACATTTGAAAATACAAATGACAGCTGTTAAAAGGTATAAAATACAATTAATTGTATTTCAGTCACAGACTGCAAAACATGGGCCAGACCATTGATGATTTCATCCTATTGTTTTCTATGTGAATCAACAGGAGGGCATTTGCAGATCAGTCATTTTTATTACAGTATGTCGCCATCTAGAAAAAAGTCAGCACAGAATGACAGCACTTCCGGTATGCAGATTGAAAATTCCCTTAAATTCTGCAGTTGCCGCCCATTCAAATAAATCTTGTTAATTCTACTGAAACAAATGCCATCACTGTTTCCTTATCAACTGGGAATGTTGTCTGAATATATCATACCTAGGTAATATTGTGATAAACCGACTGCATTCCATACACCCCCTTAAAAACATATATGTTTGTGCGGAGGGTGTGCTATAAGTATATGTGTTGAGTGTTGCTTAAAATTAGGCTTGGCCTTTTCAAACTGATAAAAAAATATCTATAAAACCAAAAATTATGTGTGTATTTAACACTCTACTACATAAGAAGTGGTTTATAATTTCAGTCATTAAGTTGTTATTTGTGCCTTTTTGCTGAGGAAAAATCTTCACTGCTTGTTTCAAAACAGGTGTGAAGAATTGGCTAATTATTATCCAATGCATATAAAAATATGTGTGAGGTCAGCATGTGAATAGTGTACTGATGATAGCCTGTACTAACGGTTCTTTATCAGGAGAGGGCGTAATCACTCTACAGGTATTCTCTATCATTTTTTTTCCTAGCTTGCCTTGGAAAACCTGTTCATTCATGTAATCCCATGTTGTATGTGAAACCAGCCTTTTTAGAGACTATGAATTTGTAAAATAGTTGTAATATATCATTGATAGCTTAAAGATACAGACTGGTCTTCATTATGACTGTCAAAAATGAAAAGTACAATCCTTCAACACTTAATAACGCTTGTCCCCCTCAAATTAAATAATGCACAGCCTGCTGCCAACTTCACATGGCCAAGCAGATGAAATCAACATACAAATAAAATGTTGTCTATAATATATATCCTATAAAATATGATGTTAGGCAAAAGCAGTGTTCATCTCTAAGGCTAAAGAAAAAGGTCACTTCTAATTCAATTAATTAATTTAAACATATTGGCTGTAGGCAACGTAGCTTTTGTACAAACAAACACAATTCAAAGAAACACATTTCAAAGGGGGGAAAACTCATTGGAGTTTCAAAACCTTGGCATAATCTACCACAATTCCACAGAACTAGGGACTTTACACAGAGATTTGACCAGTGAGTAGTACACAAATAAAATTGTTTGCTTTGATGATTATTACTTGCTGTTTCACTCAAGAATGATAAGAACACGTCCATGAGCAAGCATTGGAACATGTCCAACTACGTCCACTATCTTGATTTATTTTAATGGCTGACCAAGAATACTGAATGTTCCAGGACAAAATCACTGTCAGCTGTTAAATTAGCCCAAGGGTTAATGTGTGCCAGCTTATCTAATCGTATACATTACAATGTAGCATTGTATCATGTGATACAATGTGAGAGGAAATTATTTGAGTCGCAGAAAATGCTGAGACAGCGTGACATCATCTCATTCTCCCGTAAATAGATTTTTATTAGTGTCCATCTCACTCTTGTGAATTAACATGTACTATAAAGTAGTCCTTGATTCATACTTGGTCGCATATCCTTTGCATGCAATGATAGCCTGAAGACTACAACCCATGGACATCACCAGACGCTTGGTTCTTTGGACACACTCCGCCAGGCTTACACTGAAGCCATCAGTTCCAGCCTGTTTTTCTGCCTATTTGCCTTAAGTCTTTTCTTCAGCATGTGCAAGGCATGCTAAAATGGATTTAGATCAGGTGATTGACTTGGTCAGTGAACTATTTGGCCCTTTCAGCTTTTCAGCTTGCTAGCTTTGGCCGTGCGTTTGGGGTCATTGTCTTGTCGCGTGACAGAGCGCCGTCTAATGGGTTTAGAAGCATTCGGCTGTATGTGAGCAGACAAGGTGTTTCTGTTCACGCCATAACATTGCCTCAACCATGAAAATATCCTTCAAATTCAAGCTGACAGTCTGAACTGTCTCAACCCCATAGTCATTCTACAACAGCAAATCCGAAGTGCTGGAGGACAGATAACAACTGTCTAGATTACTTTGGAGTTCACTGTAGGTCCTAAATCTCTATATGAAATCAGCTAAATAATCATAACACCACCTCCGCCATATTCAACGGATGTAAGCAGACGAGCCCCGTTTGAATAGTGTATTTTGTCCATAAGACCAAATCCCGCAACACCAGGTTTGATTGAAATCTACTGTGGTGCGGCTTGGAAACTGTACAGATTATGAAGAAAAACCTGTCAGCAAGCTGCCCAGTGATTCAATTCTTAATGTCTATGTCTGAACCTAATAGTCATTTACTCATGAAAAGAGGGGGGGGCTACAGCACACCAACATCCCTGCCACCATCCCCCTGTGTGACCTACCGTGAAACATTAAGTATCCGGACACCCCAGAAACACACAATGCCCAACAAACATACACAACCGCTTCTTACATCCTCCTCTCCCTTCACTCAAACCTCCCCGCAACAAACAGTTTAACTCACACTCTCCCCTGAGGACTTATTGATAACCAGTGACACAAAATGGGCTCCAGAGAGTCGCTGTGCTGTCTGGTGGTGCAGTCATACACTTAGTCACCGAAATTAGTTACAAGTTTTAAAATTAGAAACCAGCTTTTTTCTATCTCTCTCTCACTCCCCTCTCATTCTCTCCCTAACAGGCTAACAAGTTTGTGGTTAGAAGCTGTTCATTAATGAAGGGGGGTAGCCTTTGGGTGAAAGGGGTTGCCTCAGACATATTGTACTTGTAAATGAACCGCTGTCACTGTAATGTTCAACTCAGACTCTTGGAAAGCCATATATGGTCACAGAATACCCTGTTATATCTGGTCCTGCCTACCCACTGTTACCATGACGCCAATCACACTACGCAAGAGAGGCGAGAATGTGGTTCATTATCATAAGGAATCAATGCTATCTAGGAACCATACGCAAAATTACGAGAATACAGAAACCAACTAGTTTTTTAAAGTAACAGAAACATCGAAACATGGTAGATGAATGGATAGATACCCTTCTCCGGTAGAGGTTGGAAAAGATAACTTTAAATTGCATGCAAACTGATAGTGGAATTTTTGTCATAAAAAACCCACAAAATGGACAATAAATCATATTTTATTGGCTGGTATAGGATTTTTTTTAGATAGTTACGAATCAGAAACATTCACAGAGAGGAAGATAAAGGACGACAAAAACACAATAACAACGTTCCCTTCCCAATCCCCTTTACTCACTTCAAGTGAAAGAGACCCAGGCCAATTACAAAACAGTTATGCTTATCACTTATTAAATTGTTGAACAAAAAGCAGAAAAAAGCCCACAAAGAAACACATGGATAGGAAGTACACACATTAAGATAAGCAATCACAGTTCACATTGAAAAGGTCTTGTTTCAGACATGTGAACTTTCTTATAGGCACCAATGCTTCTAAGGTAGTTTTGCTCTGCAAGGCATTCCATTAGTATGGGGCATGATAGGTAAAAGTAGTCCTGCTTAATTTAGAGTAGGCCCTCTGTGTCTCTACCCAGTCTTGTGTGCGCATCTGTTTGGATCTGTTTTTGATTCTTATTATCTTATCCACTTAAACGTCGCCCAGCCCGAGCTGGTTTGGCAAAGCAGACAAAGAGCTGTTTGCATAAGCAGAAAAGGGAAACATCTTGAAAGCTATCTTCCTTTAGGACATATACAGGTGCTGGTCATATAATTAGAATAT
>JACXGI010018987.1:0-12884 GCA_016801175.1 Esox masquinongy
AGAGCTTAGACAGCACACACTCCGGTTAAATGTACTGACACACAACGACGTAGAGCTTAGACAGCACACACTCCGGTTAAATGTACTGACACACAACGACGTAGAGCTTAGACAGCACACACTCCGGTTAAATGTACTGACACACAACGACGTAGAGCTTAGACAGCACACACTCCGGTTAAATGTACTGACACACAACATCAAATGTCCTCAAATACTCCTGGTTTAAGTTTCAGGGTCTTTTTACTCTGAAAGGACAGATCACAAGACAGAGAATATCCATTAAAAATTTATTTTTAGTCCAGGGTGGTTGGGCTTTATCTGTGAATGGGAAACTCCACCTAAACTAACCTTAATATTAATACCTTCACATCATTGTCTCAAACGTATTAAAATATATGGATGTTAGGGGAAGTGCCTGTTTTTTTAAGCTAGCTATCTTAAAATGTATGCACTAACTGTCTCTAGACAAGAGTGTCTGCTAAATGCCTAGCATGTAAAATGGCTAGGGGAGTTCTACAAAGCTCATTAACTAACAGGGTATTGTATCCAAGACGACTCAGAGACAACACAGCAAAACGTCTCTGCTCTCAGCCCTGCTCTCCGCGTGAGGACGCAAGAGGATACACGTCTTGTCCCCAATGACACTCTACTGCATAGACAGTACACTACTTTTGACTAGAGTTTGCGAAGAACGGGCTGCCAATTGGGAGTCAGATCAGATAGCTGAACCGAGGAATGTGAGCGGGTGGATGGAGATGGAAGGGGCTTGACTAAATAATCAGTCTTATTGTAGAAGGCCTCCGCTACACTGATTACCATTCTGTAGATGTAGCCTCCTAGCTTACTGCACAGCACAGCGGCCGACTGACTAGCATTAGCATCTCATTAGCAAGTCTAATATCTTTGTGTGTGTGTGTGTGTGTGTGTGTACTCTGTCGCTGTAAACACCCGTATGAAGGAGTCGTTAATCGCTGATCGCATAGCCTGACAGGAGTTGGAGACGTTAGAGAGACAGCGTAGTTCCCGCCAACAAAAGTAGCGCTAATTGACATTCAGAACAGTTCCCTGTCATTTATATAAAATGCAAGAAACAGTCCGCGGTGAGCTAATTGTAAGAGTTCTACATCTGTTTATTTGTGAGAAAACGGGGAATTAATTTACATCCAAGTGTGGATGATTTCCTCAGTGACAGAAAATGTAGACTGGGATCTTCACTACCCTGAGAAGCCTCTAAGCGTACGGTAATTCATGCCTTCGCTTCATGCTCAGTAGGCGCTAACTGGGATTCATCAAGTACAGCTTCTGGTTGGTTATAGAGAGAAAGAGAGAGAGACAAAGAATGAAAGCAAGACGCAGCAGGAGAGATGCAAAGGAATGTCTTCATGAAGTTCTGGCACTAGAGCTGTTTATCCAACAGCCCGTGCACATAAGACTGACAGTCATGCAGGATGAAATGTAACTTTTCAGTTACAGATTGCAAATCTGATGCATGAAAGTAAAAATACAATAGCCCTAACTGAGTTTTTTGTCAGTAAAATAATCATATTCAATTTTAATAATTTGGCATACACTCTAACCTAGAAATACTCTCAGGAGTGATTCTTTTTTACAATAAAGCCATTCAGAAAAAAACAGTACAAATTGATACATCAATACAAAGATGTAAGAAATAAATAAATCACATCACAGCCATCAAAAAGAACAGGTAGGTTCTTCCACAGGCCCCCAATAATCATCTGAAACTGCTGGAACAGTTCTAGAATCTTAATATGTAATGTGTTCTGTCATTTGTTCCACCCATATAGTGCTCTAAAGCTAAATCCTGATTTATCTGACTCAGTGAACACCCATGCAAACACAAGAGTTAATACAGACAAACAGACAGACAGATACACAGGCAAACAGACAGTCGGACAGACTGATCAACGAGCCTTTCTGACCCAAGACAATGGGGCTTGGCTTAATCACAACGAGCCTCACTGATGTTCTTGAACTTCACAAGGGAACCTACAACAGCACAGCACACAGAAAAGGCTGGGATGAGACGCATACAGCCATGATACAGAACACATGGTCACACATCCGTCTGTCTCCAACTCCCCATCCTTACATTCATCCTCCAAACCCCAGAAGCAGACGGTGTTCCCCCAGGGGTGGATGTGCTTTCAGCAGGAAACCACCATTTCTAGTTCCCAAACAGAACCATATTCCATATTGCAGTGCTCTACTTTCAACCAGGGCAATTTTGGTCACACTGAAGTGCACTGCCCAGGGTACAGGGCGGCATTTGAGCGGCACAACATGTCTGGAAATGGGAACTAGCCTCACAGCCGAACAAAAGCAGACATAATCATAGCCCCTCTAGGGAACGGGGAGGCTGCTTCATATCTATCATAGCCCCTCAAACCCAGATCCGTGGATTGACGTAAAAGAATGACTGCCTCTCTGTGGCTACGCGAGTAAACAGTCCCTGATGAAAAAGTCCCACTGATTGCATTGACACCTTTATAAACCCGTGGCTACATGAGTAAACACTCAAGTCCACTACTCTGTGATTAGCACATTCAGAGTGCTTTCTATTCTACTAGTACCTATAGGAGACAGGGAGACTGGTATAAAACTATTATATTCTGCATTCTGTTTGACCAGAGCCCTTTTAAGCCCTGTTCAAAATAAGTGAACTATTTATGGAATAAGGTGTCATTAGTGAAGAGCCCATAAGCAGTGGGCCGTCAGACGACAAGTACGGACAGTCTGTCAGATGGATACCTGGCTGTAATGGGACTTCAGAAGAGACTCTATAAAAGAGTATATCTTGGGGTTTAATTTCAATGATGTTCCTTTAGTACAACAGACCACATCTGCTTAAGGTTTGAACAGGAACTTCGGCCTGAATCCCAATTGGCACTTGGCCTATATTGTGCTCTACCCCATAGGTCTGTAGTCAGAAAAAGTGCACTATGTAAGGAGAAGTGTGCCAACGATGAGGGGTGCTTCAGCTCCACAGGGGACCTACATTAAGGTGGAGGGGAACTAAGCAGACCCACAGGGATTTCTCATTTACATAGCCTTCTCATCCTGTCCTCTCACCTTTCTTCTCGTTTCCATTTCAAAACTTATTAGATAGGAAAGCCAGAGGTCACTACCCCATGTCCTTCTCATCCAATAAGTTTGGAAAAGGGAAAGAGGCGAGAGGATGTAAGAAGCATAATGCAAAACTGTGTAAACATATTTAGAAAAAGGATTCTTGGGCAGCGTTCCAGAACTCAAGCATGGGCAAAGTTCCAGAAGTGAAACAGGCAACATTCTAGATCAAACATAAGCAACATTCTAGAAGTCAAACATAAGCAATATTCTAGAAGTCACACAGAGGCAACATTCTAGAAGTCAAACATGGGCAAGATTGTAGAAGTCAAACATAGACAACATTCTAGAAGTCAAACATGGGCAAAATTCTAGAAGTCAAACAAGGACAACGTTCTAGATGTCAAACATGGGTAATGTTCTAGAACTCAAACATGGGTAATGTTCTAGAAGTCAAACATGGGTAATGTTCTAGAAGTCAAACATGGGTAATGTTCTAGAAGTCAAACATGGGTAATGTTCTAAAAGTCAAACATGGGTAATGTTCTAGAAGTCAAACATGGGTAATGTTCTAGAAGTCAGGTACTAATGGTGACATAGTCTGAACACAGAGCTCGACACTGGTTAAACACCAAGGCACATCTACCCTGGCTCGTTTCTCTTCTGTTGCTGGATGGTGGTCCATACCAGTAAATCCTCTATTTAGGTATTTGACAGCATCCAGCTGACAGAGATTTTCTCGCTCCCTTATTTCGCCCCCAGGGACTGACGTATATACAGTAGGAAACTAATATATTCCCTATCCGTGTAATCTGGCAGAGGGAGCACAACTAGTGTCTTATCTCACACAGCCTGAGTTCCTATCACCTGGGTCTCTCACCATCTGTGTCCCAAACAACAGCTTATTCCCTATGTAGAGCACTACTTTGCATGACTTCCAATACCAAATGTTCTATATTGAGAAGCAAGGAAGAAAATAAAAACTACATATTTTTATTCTATTTTATTTTCATTTGACAGTGTAGGATAACGTATAATCAGTCAGTAAACTGCATAGGATGTTGTAAAATCAGCCAGTCAGCAGAATGTGTAGGGTAATATATAATCAGTCAGTAAACTGCATAGGATGTTGTATAATCAGTCAATCAGTAGACTGTGTAGGGTAATGTATAATCAGTCAGTAAACTGCATAGGATGTTGTATAATCAGCCAGTCAGTAGACTGTGTAGGATAATGTATAATCAGTCAGTAAACTGCATAGGATGTTGCTATGGAGCAGCTAGTGTTGTGGAACACCACCTTAAAACTGGAACATAAAGGATGATTCTATTTGTATCCAGTACCAAAAGAACTACTCCAATTGAAGTGATTTTGAGAGACTGAACTCCGACCTCCACAGAGACCCGAAAACCATTTACTGTAATTCATCAAACAATCTGCATGCTCCCCCAATGGTTTTAACCAGAACTGCTTTAACAGATGTCCTGGCTAGCTATTTACTTTCCTCAAACACATTTCTGCGACATAAGAGCAGTTCCAGTCATTTCTCTCTGAAACAATCTGCTATGTTATTGTCTCCTGCCACATCTATTTATTTGTCTCTCAGGGTCCCTTCACACAGCCAATTGAATGTGGGTGGTTACGTGATGAACACACTCCTCTTGGGGTGGGAGTCTGGGAGGCCATGACATCACATTACTGGGAGGCTGTGAAATCACGTTACAGGGAGGCTGTGACATCATGTTACTGAGAGGGAGTGACAATCACATTACTGATTGTGATGTGTATAAGTTGAGGTATACTAAATGAAGTGGTACAGTTGAGATAGAGATGGTGTGGTTTAGAAGGTAAGGTATAAAGGTATAGCAGGTGAGGTACATATGACGTATAGATGATGAGGTACTACAGGCAAGGTAGAGAAGGTGAGGTACAGAAGGTGATGTATTACAGGTAGTGAGGTATAAAAGGTGTCATTTAGCAGGTAAAGTATAGCATGTGGGGTATAAAAGGTGAGGTATTTTGAGGTGAAGTATTACATGTGGGATGTTAAATGTGAGGTGTAAGAAGTGAGGTATAGCAGGTGAGGTATTAAAAGGTGAGGTATAGCAGGTGAGGTATTAAAGGGTGAGATATTGTAGGTGACGTATTGAAGATCAGGGTGAGGTATAGCAGGTGAGGTATTAAAGGGTGAGATATTGTAGGTGACGTATTGAAGATCAGGGTGAGGTATAGCAGGTGAGGTATTAAAGGGTGAGATATTGTAGGTGACGTATTGAAGATGAGGGTGAGGTATAGCAGGTGAGGTAGTAAAGGGTGAGATATTGTAGGTGACGTATTGAAGATGAGGGTGAGGTATAGCAGGTGAGGTATTAAAGGGTGAGATATTGTAGGTGACGTATTGAAGATGAGGGTGAGGTATAGCAGGTGAGGTATTAAAGGGTGAGATATTGTAGGTGACGTATTGAAGATGAGGGTGAGGTATACCAGGTGACGTATTGAAGGCTGAGGTATTGTATGTGAGGTATTAATGGGTGAGGTATTAAATGTTAGGTATTAAAGGGTGAGGTATTAAAGTTGAGGTAATGTAGGTGAGGTTGAGATAGCTGGTGAGGTACAGAACATCTAATGTCTAATGAGATGAATGGACTTCAATGTCAGACTGCTTAATAGGTCCGTCCTGAGGACCTATTAAGCCCTTTTCTCTGGACAAACAACATTCATTCACTGCTTCTCTTTGTTGTCCTAACTGGGCCAATGGAAACAGTGGCCTTTCCATTTCCAGAGACACACACACAAACACATTTCCCAGTAATGACAACATGGACATGACCGCTGAAATACAAAAATCTTCTAAACCAGTCTCCTTAAGTCTACTAAAAAAGCAGAGGAACCTGTTGGGTAGAGACGGTGCACATTTGAATCAGCTAGAAAAGGTGTTCATCTTTTTAAATTATATCCACGGGGGATTGACGAGGCTTGTTTGCTAGTCTGGCTGACACCGGTTCCCGATCCCAACTCTGAGCACGCAGGTCGGCTCAGCCGTGCTACTGAATCTATTCATTCACAAAGGGCCTCGGAAATGCTGCTTGAAAATCAGGTCCTCCTGCCGAGGCATTGTGCCCAAACCAGAAAAACTGGTCCTAGATCAGAGCCCTAACAGTATCTGAAATAGTTTAAAATACTTAATACTTAATCGGTTCACTGAGCTGGGACCAATGCCATGAACCACACCCATTCTAGGCAGAAAGCATCTCGAAGATTTCAACGACCACTTGACCCCAGGTCTGACCATGCAGGTTAGCAACCAGACAGAACTAGTTGACAGAACCAGTTAAACGAATCAGCTAACTGGTTAAACCACAGAAATCAGTTCTTCTGGAACTTAAAGACATTAAATCTCCGTGTTTGTGTGTGTGCGTGTATGTTTGCGTGTGTGTGTGTGTCTGTGTGTGTCTGTGTGTGCGTGTGTGTGCGTCCGTGTGTGTGTGTGTGTGTGTGGGTGTGTGTATATGTGTGTTGTTTATCTGTCATTTCAGTAAAAATGCCTTGTTTGTCGGTGGACCTCCAACGCAAGAGGGCTAAAGTAAAGGAATGTGGATAAGAGAGAGAAAGAGGAGGGTGGGGATGGAGAGAGGAAGAGAGGGAGAGAGAGAAGTAAAGGATATGTGAGAGCCGGGGGGTAGGGAAATAAAGAGAGGGAGATAGAGAAAAGGAGGAAGAGAGTGAGAAGAGGAGGGGGAGAGAGAGGTAGAGAGAAGGAAAGGAGGTGGTAGAGAGAAGGAAAGGAGGTGGTAGGTGTGTGTGTGTGTGTGCGTGTATGTGCACGTATGTGAGTGTGTGTGTGTGTGTGTGAATGTATGTGTGTGCATGTGTTTGTGCGTGCGTGTGTGTGTCTATGTGTGTGCGTGAATGTGTGTGTGTGTGTGTGCGCGTGTGCGTGAATGTGTGTGTGTGTGCATGGGTGTGCCTGTGTGTGTGTGTGTGTGTGTGTGTGTGCGTGTGTAAGGACAAAAAGCCTATGTTTTTCTTTTGCCCTGACATATTGGCTCTTGGGCCCTGAGAGGAAGTGAAACATTGACCATACTTCCTGTTGGGGGATAATTACTGGTGGGGTTACTTGGCTCCTCAATCTAGTGTACAGTACAGACACTGAGGATTTACATACACACCAAAACACACCGAAACATTGAAACACAACGACACACCAAAACACACCAAAACATTGTAGCACACTGACACATCAAAACACACCGAAACATTGAAAAACAACGACACACCAAAACACACCAAAACATTGAAACACACCAACACACCAAAACACACCGAAACATTGAAACGCACCGACACATCAAAACTAACCAAAACATTGAAACACACCGACGCACCAAAACACACGACACACCAAAACACACAGACACACCAAAACACACAGACACACCAAAACACGTACATCTTCAGTGTTGAATCGGTCCTTTGTAACTCCACTCTCGGTTTTTCCGTCCATGAGGAGACACGCCTGTCTTTAGCTTTCACAGAGGATTGATGATACCACCCTGACACACACACACATTACATACGCACACACACACACACAGGTCCACACACACACACACAGGTCCACACACACACACACACACACAGGTCCACACACACACACACACACACACACAGGCCAACACACACACAGGTCCACACACAGGTCCACACACACACACACACACACTCACACAGGTCCACACACACACAAACACGCACGAGAAACAGTGTTTCTCTATCCAGTGGGAATGTGTACAGGAAATACAGCCTATAAATAGAGCTGGGTGGAATGTTAGTGTCCGCCTGGGGAACCAGGTCCATCTGCAAGAAGGGGTACTGTCTCCACATCTGCCTCCAGAATGGCACCCTGTTCCCTGCCTAGTGCACTCCCTCCCCAGGGTCCTGGATGCCCCACACAGGGAGTAGGGGGCCGTTTGGGCCGTCACCCCCTGGTTTTTATTAACCACACGGCGCGGTGACTTGGTTTTAAATGATCTTCTTTAATTGTGCTAGGAGAGAAATAAAGGCCAGTCTGTCGCGGTTCGCTCACAGTTTGTTAAAATGAATCGCCCCGGTCCGGGCATATGTACGGCTATGCCGCTGTGACGTCACAGCGGTCGTAAAACATTCAACTAACTTTGGGAAAACGCTCTATTACTGAGACTTCTGCCTCGCATTATATAACCTTGTTGTTACCTACAGCAATGGACAGTAAATTTAGGTTTTGCCCACAGCCTCCTAGTTATTACCATACCCAGCTAGCACACAACGTTTGGCAAACCATATCTTTCTAGGAGCTTAGTGTGCTAGCCGGATTCCATACTGAATAGCAAATACAAAAAATAATGTTCAGTACATTTTACGGTGAAGGGAGACAGCTATATGAATGGATATTGTTCGGTAAATGTTATATTGAAGTGAGACAGCTATATGAATGGATATTGTTCGGTAAATGTTCTAATGAAGTGAGACAGTTATTAGAATGGATATTGCTCCGTGATATAGATAATATATATCTAATAACATAGAGTTGGCATTTTTGAACTCAGGTCCTTTGAGTATCTGCATGCTTCATTTAAACCTCCAATCTCTGTGTGCCGCAAAGCAAACCCATTAGATTGATAGTAAGCGATTCTCAATGGTAGTTAGCATCCACTCCCACACACACACACACACACACACACATACGTACGTACACACTCACACGCACACACACACACACACACACACACACACACACACACACACAGATTGCTGGTTCAAGCAATGACTAGGCAGAATGGCTAAACTCAGTAGGCCTCCCAAGCCTGATTGGCCCCATCAACATGACGAGCATCCTGGCTCTCCAAACCCTCCATTAGGAACACGGGCCCCATGCTGTCATCTGACCCAGTAGGCATGGAGGGGAGCCAGGGTACAACATCCTCCAGCCTCTGCCTCCTCCTTCTCTCAGGGACACAACTGGGCAGGGATGAACCTTGACTCTTCAGACATCCTCAACTAAGTCTTCCTCTGCCTCTGATGGCACTTGTGTCTCTCTGGGACAGAACTGGAAAGAACTGGACCGGGTCAATGGAGAGAATAACAAGCAGTCTTTCTCCTCTCTCCCCAGGCCCACAGACAGCCTGACAGCCAACCCCTGAAGAGACAAAGATATACACTGACATACAGAGAGACAGAGATACAGACAGAGAGAGGGAGACAGAGATACAGAAAGACAGAGATATAGGCAGACAGACAGAGAGAGGGAGACAGAGATACAGAAAGACAGAGATATAGGCAGACAGACAGAGAGAGGGAGACAGATACAGACAGACAGAGATATAGGCAGACAGACAGAGAGAGGGAGACAGATACAGACAGACAGAGATATAGGCAGACAGACAGAGAGAGGGAGACAGATACAGACAGACAGAGATATAGGCAGACAGACAGAGAGAGGGAGACAGAGATACAGAAAGACAGAGATATAGGCAGACAGACAGAGAGAGGGAGACAGATACAGAAAGACAGAGATATAGGCAGACAGACAGAGAGAGGGAGACAGATACAGACAGACACAGATATAGGCAGACAGACAGAGAGGGCGAGACAGAGATACAGAAAGACAGAGATATAGAGATAGATAGATTGACAGACAGAGAAAGAATGAGAGAGACTGAGAGAGGAAAACAGGGATAGAGACAGACAGAGAGACAGAGTGTCTGCCAAGCAGAAGCCACTGCAAAGTGCCCTCCAACCTTCCCCCCTCTCTCCCCCCTCTCTCCCCCCTGTCTCCCTCCTGTCTCCACAGGCTCTGGGCTTTGGGCCATCTTTGTATCCGTTAATGGACAGAGAGAGCAGTGCCCCATCTCTAGCCTGGAACAGAACCTGCACCGCCGTGCCAGCATCACAACCAAAGGACGGAGCCCTGCCTTTTCCCATTACCATGCTTACAAGTGACTCAAATGGGTAGAGCTGGCAACACCGGAACACCAACCAACTGCCCATTTGACCTCCCCACCCCTAACAGAAGCCCACCACACCGGCATCCAAAATGGTTGTGATCAACTAGGGGGTGTCAGGCAGTCTGGGGGTCAGAGCAGAAGACCAGTAACCAGAAGGACGCTAGATCAAATACCCAAGCCGACAAGCTGATCAGTCTGCCTTTGAGTAAGTTAACCCAAGTTCCTGTGGATAAGAACAGCCGCTAAAGGACATAAAGAACTTAAATTAACTCAAAATAATATAATAATCTGGTTTGACCTTCTCCGAATCCAACCCCACCCCTAACTCCACCCCTAACCCCGCCTTTCCAATGCATTTTACACCCCTTTCCATCACCGCCTAGGTGTGGCGCTATCAGTGCTAACCCTAACCCCGCCCCTAACCCTAACCCCGCCCTTGACCCTAACTCCGCCCCTAACCCTGCTATCAGCAGGATGTTGCTAACGTCCTCAGAGAAAACATGTATTTTTCAGCTGGCAAGGCCTCCATTGAGGTTGTCTGACCCAAGTCCAGATCAGCGTTCTGATGAAAGAAAAGCCGGGCTATAATGGCGTAAATGTGGGTTAAGGAAAAAGGGATTCGGGACATTCCTGGTTATCTAACTCTGAAATATGGCCAGGCCAGTCGTGAGTAGTTTACAAACTGAGGCAATCACCCCCATTGGGATACATGTGGGGAGGAGGGGAGGGCTAGAGCGAGAGAAAGGGAGAGAAAAAGTGAATGCAGAGAGACAGGGGACAGAGAGACGGTAAGAGAGCAGCAGAGAAAAAGAGACAGAAGGTAGGAAAGAATGAGAGAGAGCAAGAGAGAGGAGAGTGGAGGGCATCTGTTCGACTGGAGACAAGGCCCCTGTGTTGGTCTGCCTCCACTACACTTCAACAGCCAAGTCCTTAATTAAAGAAATTAAGGGGAAACAGAATTTCCCATGTCTGTCTGCCTGTCTGTCTGTCTGCCTGTCTGGCTTCTGTTCTGTCTGTTTGACTGACTAGCTGTCTGTCTGACTAACTAGCGGTCTGTCTGTCTGTCTGATTGACTAGTGGTCTGTCTGCCTGCCTGTCTGACTCCTGTTCTGTCTGCCTGACTGACTAGCTCTCTGCCTGTCTGGCTGGCTGGTTCCTTTTTCTGTCTGTTTCACTGACTAGCTGTCTATCTGCCTGTCTGGCTCCTGTGCTGTCCTGTTTGACTGACTAGCTGTCTGTCTGTTTGACTGACTAGCCGTCTGTCTGTTTGACTGACTAGCTGTCTGTCTGTGCTGTGTGGCTGTTCTGTAGTCAGTTGCTGTTTAAGTATTCAGTCAGTCCAATTAGAACGAGATAGAGGATGTGATGGAAACTGTGACTGGGGTCATCAGAGGGAATTGACACTACACTGTGTTTAGAATGTCTATTAGACAAATCACTAGATCCCCATACTGAATCTGAAATTTAAAAACTGTTAAGCTGAAAGTAAGAAGGAAAATTCAACTTCTGGAGAAAAGTGAGAGGAAAAAGAAAACCAAAGAAAAAGAGAAAAAAACTGCACTGGTAGATGATCCACCATTTTGTAAGGCTAAAGACAAAACTGGAGAAAATGTGTCTAAGCATGTAACAAGACAACGAAAATACAAAAAAAATAAAATAAAACTAAAAGCTCTGCCAACTGGGCCGCATAGGAAGGACTTGCTGAGCCCGGCCACTGGTGACCACATTACAGAGGATGTAGTACATGTGTATGGGGAGGAAAGGGGGGCCCAGATTTAATCCATGCAATCATTCATCTTTCAGCTCAGCCAACAGAGACACATTTAAGACAGGTCTCTTATACACACACACACACACACACACACACAAACACACACACACACACACACAAACAAACACACAAACACACACACAGACACAGGTCCACACACACACACAAACACGCACCGAGACAGTTCAACAAGAATACACACACCGGGCCTTGCACACATTTAAAAAACTCACAAACACACACTGGAAAAAAATAAACAATGGGTGCTGATTACAACGCGCCTGAACCAAAGCAGAAAAGAGTCAGCCGCTGTGTGGGTCAGCCGCTGTATGATAAAGCAGCCTGTCTGTGTCTCGGTGGAGATTAGAATGCAGACAGAGGTCCTGGACGTTGGACAATAAGAACGATCAACACCAACCACGCCGACCAGTGATCACCCACATTCTGCTGATATCAGTCATCACGGTCATGTCACTATCCGTAAATTAATGCCATAAACCTATCGATTTACTAATGTTATAAACACATCATTACATTAATGATATAAACCTATCGATTAAACTAATGTTATAAACACATCATTACATTAATGATATAAACCTATCGATTTACTAATGTTATAAACACATCATTAGAGTCATGATATAAACCTATCGATTTACTAATGTTGTAAACACATCATTATAGTCATGATATAAACCTATCGATTTACTACTGTTATAAACACATCATTACATTAATGATATAGCCTATCGATTTACTAATGTTATAAACACATCATTACATTAATGATATAACCTATCGATTTATCATCATCATCATCTTCATCCTCTTATCCGGTATCGGGCAGCAGCTCCAGCAGGGGACCCCAAACTTCCCTTTCCCGAGCGACATTTGCCAGCTCTGACTGGGGGATCCCGAGGCGTTCCCAGGCCAGTGTCGAAATATAATCTCTCCACCTAGTCCTGGGCCTACCCCGAGGTCTCCTCCCAGCTGGACGTGCCTGGAACACCTCCCTAGGGAGACGGCCTGGGGGCATCCTT
>JACXGI010018988.1:0-12609 GCA_016801175.1 Esox masquinongy
TAGGGAGTGTGCTGCGTTCGGGTGATCTAGGGAGTGTGCTGCGTTTGCGTTTGGGTGATCTAGGGAGTGTGTTGCGTTCAGGTGATCTAGGGAGTGTGCTGCGTTCGGGTGATCTAGGGAGTGTGTTGCGTTCCGGTGACCTAGGGAGTGTGCTGCATTCGGTTGATTTAGGGAGTGTGCTGCATTTGCGTTTGGGTGATCTAGGGAGTGTGTTGCGTTCAGGTGATCTAGGGAGTGTGCTGCGTTCGGGTGATCTAGGGAGTGTGTTGTGTTCTGGTGATCTAGGGAGTGTGCTGCGTTCGGGTGATCTAGGGAGTGTGCTGCATTTGCGTTTGGGTGATCTAGGGATTGTGTTGCGTTCAGGTGATTTAGGGAGTGTGCTGCGTTCGGGTGATTTGCAACAGGACTGAGGGCGAGCTGACAGCAGACCTCGGACTTTCACTTCTAGCTGAAGGGTAAGCAAAGCAAGGCTACCTTGAAATTCCTCCTTCGTCTAAAAACAGTCCCTCTGTCCTGTTCTAGCCCAGCCATGATTAGGAAGAGCATAGAGAAGCATATGGAGAAACCGGATAGAGCTCCAGAATACTGGCTCAGAACCAGTACACACACACAATTGCCTCTCCTGAGTTTCCTCAAAGTACAAGTGAAGCCATCTGTTACTAGCTTGGGCCCTCTCCAGTTAGGACCCCCAAAGTCCCTTGCCAACACCATTGTAGAGCCATCATGGATAAGCAGTTTCCTCCCCCACACCTTTCACTGTAGGAAACTGACTGAAGTAAAAGAGGCGAGGGGTGAGGAGGCTGCTTTGTTGTTGATGATGGTGGAATGGCGTTGCCAAACTATGACACATTGACAGGCAGATTCTTCTTCTGCCTTCTTCTTTCTTCTGCCTTTTCTCCTCTACAATTTGTTTTTAATGTAACTTAAATTTAGAGAGAGCAATGGACAGAGTGAAAGAGGGTTAGAGATGTAGAGAGAATGAGAGATGGAGAGAGAGCAAGAGCACAAGAGCAAGATGGAAATCGCCAAGTGAAAGTGTGTAGAGATGACGTTAGATTCTGTGATGTTGTGGTGTGTGGGGATGACGTTAGATTCTGTGATGTTGTGGTGTGTGGGGATGACGTTAGATTCTGTGATGTTGTGGTGTGTGGGGCGGATGATGTTAGATTCTGTGATGTTGTGGTGTGTGGGGATGATGTTAGATTCTGTGATGTTGTGGTGTGTGGGGATGATGTTAGATTCTGTGATGTTGTGGTGTGTGGGGATGGTGTTAGATTCTGTGATGTTGTGGTGTGTGGGGATGGTGTTAGATTCTTTGATGTTGTGGCGTGTTGGGATGACGTTAGATTTTTCAATGTAATTGTTTGTGTGGGTGATCTTAGATTCTGTATTGTTTTGGTGTGTGGGGATGATGTTAGATTCTGTGATGTGATGCGTGGGGATGATGTTAGATTCTGTGATGTTGTGGTGTGTGGGGATAATGTTAGATTCTGTGATATGGTGTGTGTTGTGTGGATGACTTTCGTTCATTTGACGTTGTGGTGTGAAGGGATGACGTTTGATTTGGTGAGATTTTGGTGTGTAGGGATCATGTTGGATTCTTTTGTGGTTTATGAGCAATTCTCTTTAGATTCGGAGAGGCTGTGGTATGTGTGTGCGCATGCACAAAACCCCAGAGCAATACAAGGGTGTGTGTTCCAGAAAAGACACCAAACTCGTCCGGAGGGCTTAGGAGTCACATTCAGATGGTCAGGACAGAGAGAATGAGAAACGGAGTGAGTGACAGAAAGAGAGAGTACTCCTCTCTGGGATGAGTTGAATAATTGAATGTTGCATGTCTTGGTGTGTGTGTATGTGGCTGACAGGGGGATGGGTGGTAGTCATGTATATTGCAGCATGTTGTAATCTCTCCTCTCCTCCCTGCTGTCCTCTCTGCTCCTCTCTCCTCTCCTCTGTCCTCCCCTCTCCTACCCTCTCTCTTCTCCTCTACTCTGCTCTCCTCTTTGTGGTAAAGAGGAAGGGTGACATACTAGTGCTCCGTCACCACTACATTATTTAGACACATCTACATTATCTCTCTCTCCTCCTCTGAGGTGTCCATGAAGAAAACTTCCAGCAAGCTACCCTCTCCTACTTCCTGACATTCCTTGGCCCTTACCTCTCACTTTTCACTAAGACCCTGTCTACTGGGCAGTTCCACCATATCATAAGAACCAAAAGGTGGAAAGTGATTGTGTGGAGGTTGTGTTGGCACACGTGCAGAGTTACTGGGGTGTGGTCTCATTAATACAAAATGTCTCTCTCCTTTTCTGTCTTTTTCTATCTTTCTCACTCTGCCTCTACTCTATTTTGATCAAGCAAATTCACAGATTGTGTTTGATTCCTCCAATACCACACTGTACTTTGTCATCATGAGCATGACCAAACAGAACAGTAAGGCATTCATGTTTCAATCCAGATTTACAGTACCGTAGTTTTGCATGTGTTGTTGTTCATAAGTCATTTTTCTGAATATGTAATTCACATTTGAAATCACCGGGGCTGGTGCAGCACACAAAGTACATCTATGTCACTGCCACAATGGATAAATGGCCATAACTAGTCTTACCAGTTATTACTGCATACAACTTCCTATATCATGCTTATGACCGTCTAATGGAGATTTCCACTGACACAGTAGATGGTTGGAAATAGTTCTGTTCTGGAGAAAAGTAGCTCACTTTTACAATTGTGTATTTAGTGCAATTTTATATCCTCTGAATCTCTTTCTGTCTCTGCTGTCTTTCTCTCTTTTTATTTCCTCTCTCTTTTTCCTTTACTCTCTCTATCTCTGTCTCCCATTTCTCTCTCTCTCTCTCTCTGTCTGTGTGTGAGAGTGTGCTGTGTGTCAGGTAAATAATAAGTTAATGCAGGTCAGCAACCCCGGCTCAGCTGAGAAAGCTCAATGAGCGGGAGGGGAATTGATTGGCCTTTTATACGTGGAAATGAGAAAATACATGCCTAGAAACACACACTTAGACCAGGTGGGGAATGAAAAAGGAGAAACACATTACTCTTGCTTTGTGTTTGTTTTCCTCTTTACTTTCATTTGGTTCTGATCGTGTTGAGAGGAGGAGCAGAAATAAGGGATTTCAAGGTATAACAGTTTGTCTGTTTCTGTTCCTGCACTCCTCTGCAATTGTGTGTTAAAAGAAGTGGCTTTCTCACATTGAACATATACTGTTTGGGAGCAGATGTTTACTTTCTTGCTGTGTTTTGTATGATTGCGGCCCAATCAATAACTGACTCCATCAGTCCCCTGAGAGTCTGTAAGTAGAAGATCAATGGAGGTTTTTGGCAGCTGTATTTTACAGGCACGAACACAAGTACATAATCTTTACTTGCAGTGACATGCATCTCCCCTGGTCCTTCAGGTGGCTGTGTAGTATTATAGATGGGGTGGTGGGCAGGCACCAAGGTTTGCTTTCTATGAATCAATTGCCTGCCTCCCTCTGCATCGCTTTTCGCCCTCAACCGAACGTCTAGGCCTGGAGAAGAAATGACGCTTATACTCTGCATTTTACAACAAAATTTGATTTTCAAAATTAGATTCTTCTAACCCAAAAGTGAATTGAGGACTTAGTGCCTCTGGGGCTGACGCATTCAACAACTTCAAGATTTTGAAGTGTCACGCTTTGTAGTGTGTAAATAACTAACTGTAAGTGGCAGAGTTTCCATTTTTAAACCAAACATGTGCGCTCATAAGGTGGATGACAGTCTCCATGGTAACGTGTCCCTGCTCCTTTTGGCGCTGAAAAAACATTTTAAGATTCATTTGCAGTTGGTTTCGGTTGTATTTTGTATTATCTTGTGATAATAAATGTCAGTGCTGTAATGTCAGTGCTGTAATGTTTTAATTTTGCGGTATTGTTGTAAATAATAATGGCGTATGTTTCTGAACACCTATAGTCAAGTGGATGCTACCACGTTTACGGATGATCACGAATGAATGGTGAAGATGTGTACGTTAGACAGTCCTATCATACACACCAACAAATGCTAACTTCCCCTTTTACTGATGAATGTGAGATAAGCTCCTTTTGAGGGCATGATTTTTGTCTCTTTCTCAATTTCTCTCTTCTCTTCCTTCGTAAACCAAAGAAAATCGACTCAGGTATCTGTCAGGCTCTGGCTCATCTGATAGTGAACTGAAGCCCGTCCTATAGTACTATAACACACACACACACCTGTCAATTGGGTGAGAGAGAGGGAGAAAAAGAGAGGAAGTTGGAAGGCTATGACAAATGCTGAACAGCTTTCTTGTTCCACACACACACACGAGAAAAGGTGTGTGTGTCTTTGTGCGTGTCCGTGTGTATTCAGCAGCGAGTGAGTGCGAGCCAGACAGCTGCCGGACTAGTCCGAGTGGACAGGTCCCCTCCCATTTATCCCTGGCCTGGAAACCAGCGATAAGACATAGCTTGGAGGGGGGAGGTTGTGTTGACATTGGACATCAGATGCTCCGAACCAAGGAGATTCTTTAAAGATCAGGGTCCTCCCAGGCTCAGCCAGGAGGATGCTTTGTCCTCCGTCGGTCTCTTTGATTTCTTTTCAAATCCACCACCTCATATCCACTCCAATTTGTTTACAAGCGGCTGTAAGGTAGTAATATGGATGTGCAATCTGGCCACTGGCCGGACATAGGAATGTGCAAGGTTTTAAAGGGATATCTGTATCACTGGGGCCAATAACACTGTAGGCACATGCTGGATAATGTAGCTGAATGTACATGGTGGATAATGTATAGAGCAGAATTTACATTTTGAATAACGACATTCAGTGAAGTGTGTCTGAATGGTCTGAACGTTGTACATTCTTCCTTTTGTGTGAACAGCTTGCTTTCCAAATGACACTCGGCAGTGCACAAAAACAATCTAATCTAATGCCATTTTATTCATCTTCAGGTTGCAGGGGAATGCTTTGCGGCTTTGGTGCGGTGTGTGAGCGTGACGCGGCTGACCCCTCTAAGGCGCAGTGTGTCTGCAAGAAGACGTGTCCGACAGTGGTTGCCCCCGTGTGTGGCTCGGATTCATCCACCTACTCTAACGAGTGTGAGCTGGAGAAGGCCCAGTGCAACACACAGCGACGCATCAAGGTGCTGCGCAAGGGACCCTGCGGTGAGTCCAGTAACTGCTAACAGTGTGCTATCTAGCTATTTTTCAGCCTGTTTGTATATGTCAATCAATCAAATTTATTTTGTAAAGCCGTTTTTAAATCAGCTCTTGTCACAGTAAAGTGCCTTTACTGATACCCAGCCTGAATCCCCAAAGAGCAAGCAACAGGAATTGATGCACAGTGGCTAGGAAAAAATCCTAGTAGGGTCGGGACTTGGTAAGAAACCAAGAAAGAAGCCGGATTCTGATGGGTGGCCAGTCCCCTTCTGGCTATGCTGGGTGAAGATTATAAGGCGTAAATGCAGATGGGCTGTGTCCAGATCAGCTTTACACCAGGGACGACATGGTGGGCTGTAGACAGTGACAGCAGGAATCATCAGCCAGAATCTAGATCAACAACACAACTAGGAAGACTTTGGACAGGAACAGTTAGGAGTTGTCTTGCCAGGTAGTCCTGAGGCGTAGGGATGGCAAGGGGGGGTAACACAAGTAAGCCAGTGACTCCAGTGCAGAGAGATTAGTACTGTAAGAGCACGTCCATGTAATGCTTTGTTGGTTAATAGTAAAACCTTAAAATCTGCCCTAGCTATTCTGTCACCCACTTTCTTATTTCTGAAATGCTCCCAGGGTAAGCAATTTTGGGGCTTTGCCGTGTTTCATGAACTTTGTGTCATATGCATAGCAGTGAAAATGGAAATCGTGTAGGCAGCAGATAGAGTGAAAACAGAAGTGGTCCCAAAACCAAGCCTTGAAGAACACCTAAAAGCATACCTTTGATTTGTCAGACGGCAAATGCCGGCTTTTCGCCAGTATCTGGTGTAGTTGTCCGGCAGATGAAAATATCAACGGCCAAAATATCCAGTGGGAAATAGATTAGTAGCATGTTAAATAGCCTAATATTGTGTGACCTATATGATCTGTTGCCAAGAAGCTCGCTCTTACAGTAAGGAATTACAAAGTGTTAGGTCATGTGACTAAGCATGGTGTGAGACTCAAAAGCCACACACTCCGGCAGCAACTCCAGCATACGACTCCGAAATGTCGAAGGCGAAGCAGACATCCCCGGGCCGGTTTAAAAAAAAAACAAGTGATGGTGCATCTGAGGCCAGCAAGACCAAAGAAAACCGTAGTTATTTGAAATAGCCTAGTTTTTTTAAATAACCTTCCTTACATAGCAAAACATGGGTTAGGGTTAGTTGATAATGCATACATTTTAATATGCATTATCTAATTAGAAAATACGTTTGAACTTGACAAAATTCAACAATATTAGTCAAAATATTTTACCCACGCTCGAGTGTTTTTTCCTTTGGTCGATCAGAGTTGATGCGACAAATAAACGACTGAAACACATTTTTCTATTTAATAATAGTGTTGCAAAATTAAGCATTACATTATGGTGCATTGCAAAACAATTCTAAACTAGGTTTAAACATACTGAAATTTAGAAGCAAACAAGTTTCAGTAAATGATCTGCGCTTCTAACTTTCCGCAGAGCTGTCAAACACTCTGACATCCTATGGAAACAGACATAATTCGCATGGTATTTGTTGAGACCTTTCTAACATTGTCCTTAAAATCCCTTATTCAGATTGGAAACATGATTTGGAATACAAATATTGTGCAAAAAAATCATTGTCTATGAAAATTATTGCGATCTGTTTCAAATGTTATCGATCGGGCAATTATGTAATATTTGCGACAGCCCTAGTTGTAGCCTACATGCTCAGTTCACAAAGATTGTGAATGGTTCATTCTGCTGACTTATTTAAATAAAAAACATTTGTTGGACCATAGCGTTTGAGTTTTATTGCTGTTTAAATGTAGGCTTTTATATGGCTATTTAAAACATATGTCCGGTAACTGTTCTATATGGCCGGAATTCTGGAATTTTACGGCCATATTGGCCATCAAAAACCACTTTAGCATAAACTCTGCCATCCACCCATATGAACAGATATCCTACTGATAGATAGGATCTATACCAGGCAAGAATGTGTCAGCGTAGACCAATCTATCCAATCTCTCCAAATGAAGGAATGATCAGTGCTGTGGAAGGCAGCACTAAGGTCAAGAAGCATGAGGACAGAAGCAAAATCCTTGGCTGATGCCATTAAAAGGTCATTTACCACCTTCACAAGTGCATTCTCAGTACTATGAATGGACCAAAAACTAGACTGGAATGTTTTCGTATATATATTGTTTGTCTTCAGGAAGGCAGAGATGCTGGGCCACAGCTTTTACTGACATTTTTAAGAAGAGCGGAAGGTTCAAGGATTAAAAAGTGCAAGTTTTCCCATTGATCCGATATCCTGGCAGTTTCAGGACAACTGAGTGCTATTTCAGGACAACTGAGTTTTGGAAAAGTGTGCTTATCTAGGGCATAGTCTGTTATTTGTTTCTAATGATCATGATCTTTTTTTGTCTAAACTTTTTATGAATTCGTCACTGCTGAAGTGAAGGATAACTTCAGTTGTGGCATGCTGCTTTTTGGTTAACTTTGCAACTCTATCAAAAATAAATGTTGGATTGTTTTTGTTTGCCTCAATCATGTTGGAAAGTGGTTGTGTGTGCCTTTCAGTATTCCATTGTACTGTCTTTCCAGGCTAGTGTGAAGACTTTTAACAAGGTGGAGTGTCACATGCGTTCCAAATTTTGTGTAGCTTTAGGGCTCTGTTATTGTCTGTGTACTAGGGAGCAGAGGCGTTGCTAGGATCACAATACATTCTGGGCCTAGCGCCGGCCACCCCGTGACAGAATGTACAGGGTTTTGAATGTACATGAGGAAAATTTCAATATACATGCTAGCGCCCTACATGTCCACATTGTCATAATGCGCGATCCGAATTATAGATGAATAGATCAGGGGCTATTTTTTTATTATTATATTTTTTGGTCAATTTGAGATCTGGGGCTATTCATAAAAGATCCGGGGCTATAGCCCCGGACGCCCAGACCTAACGACACCACTGCTAGGGAGTTTCTTGTTGCGTATTTGTTTCATTTTTAAGTCTGGATCCTCCTTTAGATTATCAACAGATGGATTTATTTTGACAAACTTTGGTTGGTGGAGGGTTACAGGAAGCGCATCCAAAATAATTTGTGTTATAAGCTGTAATATGAGTAGGAACTCATATTACAGCTTTTGAAAGTCCTTGTTTGTGTTGCAAGTTGGTTAGTTACAGTTGTGCTCATAAGTTTGCATACCCTGGCAGAAATTGTAAAATTTTGGCATTGATTTTGAAAATATGACTGATCATGCAATTATCCTTTATTTAAGGATAGTGATCATATGAAGCCATTTATAATCACATAGTTGTTTGGCTTTTTAAATCATAATGATAACAGAAATCACCCTGATCAAAAGTTTACATATCCTTGAATGTTTGGCCTTGTTACAGACACACAAATGTGACACACACAGGTTAAAATGGCAATTGAAGGTGAATTTCCCACACCTGTGGCTTTTTAAATTGCAATTAGTGTCTGTGTATAAATAGTCAATGAGTTTGTTAGCTCTCACGTGGATGCACTGAGCAGGCTAGATACTGAGCCATGGGGAGCAGAAAAGAACTGTCAAAAGACCTGTGTAACAAGGTAATGGAACTTTATAAAGATGAAAAAGGATATAAAAAGATATCAAAAGCCTTTCAAATGCCAGAAGGGACTGTTCAATCACTTATTAAGAAGTGGAAAATTTGGGGATCTCTTGATACCAAGCCAATGTCAGGTAGACCAAGAAAGATTTCAGCCAAAACTGCCAGAAGAATTGTTTGGGATACGAAGAAAAAACCCACAGGTAACCTCAGGAGAAATACAGGCTGCTCTGGAAAAAGACGGTGTGGTTGTTTCTAGGAGCACAATACGACGACACTTGAACAAAAATGAGCTGCATGGTCGAGTTGCCAGAAAGAAGCCGTTACTGTGCCAATGCCACAAAAAAGCCAGGTTACAATATGCCCGACAACACCTTGACACACCTCACAGCTTCTGGCACACTGTAATTTGGAGTGACGAGTCACAACCATAAGCGCTATGTTTGGAGAGGGGTCAACAAGGCCTATAGATCCCCACTGTGAATCATGGTGGTGGCTCACTGATGTTTTGGGGGTGTGTGAGCTCGAAAGGCACAGGGAATCTTGTGAAAATTGATGGCAAGCTGAATGCAGCATGGTTTCAGAAAATACTGACAAGACAATTTGCATTCTTCTGCATGAAAGCTGAGCATGGGATGCTCTTGGACTTTCCAGCACGACAATGACCCTAAGCACAAGGCCAAGTTGACCCTCCAGTGGTTACAGCAGAAAAAGTTGAAAAGTTCTGGAGTGGCCATCATAGTCTCCTGACCTTAATATCATCAAGCCCCTCTGGGGAGATCTCAAACGTGCAGTTCATGCAAGACGACCAAAGACTTTGCATGACCTGGAGGCATTTTGCCAAGAAGAATGAGCAGCTATACTACCTGCAAGAATTCAGGGTCTCATAGACAACCATTACAAAAGACTGCACCCTGTCATTGATGCTAGAAGGGGCAATACACAGTATTAAGAACTAAGGGTATGCAGACTTTTGAGCAGGGGCCAGTTCATTTTTTTCTTTGTTGCCATGTTTTGTTTTATGATTGTGCCATTCTGTTTTGACCTGCAGTTGAATGTGAATCCCATAAGAAATAAAAGACGTGTTTTGCCCGCTCACTGATGTTTTCTTTACAAATGCTATGTAAATTACCAATTCTCCAAGGGAGAAACTTTTGAGCACAACTGTATAGTGACAGTAAATTTAGATGTATTTAGAAGGTGGGCACATATTCCAAGATTTAGAATCTAGAATATAGCTTAGTCCAAGCACTGTTTGTGGCTGTGCATAGGTCCCGAAACATGTTGAACAAAACCAAGTCAGTTGGAGAGGGTCATTGGAGTTCTCTATGTGAATTTTGAAGTCGCCAAACATTAGAGTATTATCTGCCATGACTACAAGATCTGATAAGAATTCTGGGAAATCATTGAGCAACACTGTTACTGCCCAGGGGTCCTGTAAATAGTAGCTATAAAAATTGATTGAGTAGCCTGCGTTGCTTTCATAACTGAAACCTCAAAAGACAGAAAGACGGTAATTTGTTTGAGAGTAAATTGAGTGCAGTAAATTCATTGTCATGTGCATAAACCAGGTTTCACATAGGCCAATCACATCCTGTGTATGATCTGTAATTAATTCAGTGACTGTGACTGCATTTGAAGCAAGGGATCTAACATTAATTAGTCCCATTTTGAGGAGCGGGGGAATCATTACAGTATTTTTTGTTCATGACTGAAATGTTGGAGGGCTTTATTCTAATAAGATTGCTATGGTGACGATCGCTTTGTTTTACTTTGCTCAACCAAGTTCGAGTTACAGTCTCAATGGAGAAAAACTAGGCTGACTACTCTGACTATGCTAATGACTGATTCCACTGAGCTAGCAGGCTGGCTAACAGCCATCTCATGGTGAGGCTACAGGAGTTAGGCTCCTGTCTATGTTCCTGGATAAATGAACACCACTGCTACGATGGAGTCCATCACTCTTCAGCAGGTCATGCATGCCTGTTTTTATGGGTGAGTCCCAGAAATAAAGCCAGTTATTTACAAACACTATCTGCTGCGACAGGCAGAACTCAATTTTAGCCAGTGATTGAGTTGTGTGAGTCTGCTGTAGATTTCATCACTACCCCTAACTGGGAGGGGGCCAGAGACAATTTCTTGTTTTAGCTAGCTTACAATCTGAAACTATACCCTGCTTTGTAACCTCTGACTGTTTCATCCTAACATTGTTGGTTTCATGTGGATAACAATATCTCCATACTCTGTACACTTGCCAGTTTTTCACTTCGCTAGCACCAAAACCAGACTACATTGGTAACCTTGCCGCCTGGTTAACAATGAATGATTGGCAACTGATTGTTCAGTCTAATATTCCAGGTATTTGAGTCACCAATGACTAGGGCTTTCAGTTTTTCAGGGTTGCCGGTAGAAATTGTCTGACTATCAAACTGCCAAAGAGATGACCAGGTCTCTGATATTGACTCCAATGGGGAAAACCAGTTGAATGTCTCTTAACCTAAATCGTTTGTAGTATGTAAAGGCAAAAATTGTTGGGCAGATGGCCAAGTAGCTAACATCACGCTAGCTATTCTTCAATCCACTGTAGTCTTTTGAGTGCTTTCATACTTTCAGAATAAGTCATATTATGTACCATTATGCTACTGTTCATTACAGTACAATTAAATTCAGTATGTTCTTTACTTATGCAAGTGAAATGCAATACATTTTTCCCTCATTATCCTCATGTTAGCCCTGTGACTGTAATTGAAGACCGTTATGAAAATAATATAACAGCCAAAACTATTTTAAAATCAAAACCATTATAGTACATGGGACAAATATTGTGTTATTAGGCCTATGGGAATATCGCTAAAGTAGTTGTATTAGTTTGATTGTATATTTTTTAATGTTTGTACTCTTTAAAATGAAAGTTATGCTGTCAGTGTGCTTGTAATGTTCCGCATGGAGCTGGACACAGGCACTGAGGTAGGTGCACAATAATCTTTAATTAACAAGGACTTGCATACTAACATAAAACCTGCCCTTAACAGACGAGACACTAACACTACAAGGAACATCACATGAACCAATGACCGACAAGAAACACTAGAGCAGGAGGAGCTTAAATAGGGACATAACGAGGGGGCAAACAAGGCACAGGGGAAACCAATTATCATAATGACACCAAAATGAACATAGAAACAGAGAAACTAGAACAGAAAGACATAGAACATAGAAACATATCGACCGGCACGACAGGCCGTGGCCAGCTGTTAAAGCGCTAGCCTACAACCTGAAGTATTGAAGAACTCTTTCATTTGTGGTCTTTCTTAAATTTAATTCACATTTTCAATGCTTGCTTGCTCTTAAATAGACCTACAAATACTGTGTAGCTATTATATTACAAAGATTGTCAGTAATTGACAGTGTTAAAGCATAAATTGGTAATTTTGTGTAAAATAGACAAATTCTACAACCTAGCAAGTTGATTTGGTATGTGTAATGGAGTTACAGGTGCTGGTCATAAAATTAGAATATCATCAAAAAGTTGATTTATTTCAGTAATTCCATTCAAAAAGTGAAACTTGTATAATGTATACATTCATTCCACACAGACTGATATATTTCAAGTGTTAATTTCTTTTAATTTTGATGATTATAACTGACAACTAATGAAAACCCCAAATTCAGTATCTCAGAAAATTAGAATATTACTTAAGACCAATACAAAAAAAGGATTTTTAGAAATGTTGGCCAACTGAAAAGTATGAACATGAAAAGTATGAACATGTACAGCACTCAATACTTAGTTGGGGCTCCTTTTGCCTGAATTACTGCAGCAATGCGGCGTGGCATGGAGTCGATCAGTCTGTGGCACT
>JACXGI010018990.1:0-12604 GCA_016801175.1 Esox masquinongy
TCCCTTCGCCTCTCTATTAATGTGCTTGGACACAGAGCTCTGTGAACAGCCAGCCTCTTTAGCAATGACCTTTTGTGTCTTGCCATCCTTGTGCAAGGTGTCAATGGTCGTCTTTTGGACAGCTGTCAAGTCAGCAGTCTTCCCCATGATTGTGTAGCCTACAGAACTAGACTGAGAGACCATTTAAAGGCCTTTGGAGGTGTTTTGAGTTAATTAGCTGATTAGAGTGTGGCACCAGATGTCTTCAATATTGAACCTTTTCACAATATTCTCATTTTCTGAGATACTGATTTGGGGTTTTCATTAGTTGTCAGTTATAATCATCAAAATTAAAAGAAATAAATACTTGAAATATATCAGTCTGTGTGGAATGAATGTATACATTATAGAAGTTTCACTTTTTGAATGGAATTACTGAAATAAATCAACTTTTTAATGATATTCTAATTATATGACCAGCACCTGTATATGACCAATATACGACAAGTAAGGTCTGTTCTTAGGCACGATGTGACGCAGAACGCCTGGATACAGTTCTTTACATTTTATATCAGCCATTCACCTGAAATGTCCTGTGTTACTACTATTATAAACCTGTTACTAACTTGTACCAGATCTTATAGCTAATCAACATTTAGTGTTTGAACAACCCAGTTTATAATTGTACACTACCAATCAGGCAATAGAGTAAACAACATAAAGATCTTAATTTCATCACTAATGTAATTAACACATTTCACACTAAGTACTTGTGTTTAATCTATTTTATTTTAGACTGAGGCAGGATTCAAACTGGGGAGTTTTATTTGTTCTGCCACAGTCTGACAATGTTGGTGATGTTGGATTTTAAGAAAAAAATCATGAACCCAAAATAAGTGTGCTATACAGGTCCAGGCATTCATGTGATTCTCATATATAAAATAATGGACTAGAACATTTTACTGGATGTTGAGGGTCAGGCTGGTCTTCTGTTTCATAAGAAATTCTGCCAGCCTGTCCACCCAATCCATTCCTAATAAGTTGTGTTCATCTACTGCTTGAAAGATTGTCAGCACTCATTTACGATTGAACACTGATTGCTGTAGTTTCTGTGTGTATTATCTAGTGGTTCTCCTTTGTCATCTGTAAATATTCATGCTGTAAGGTTGTATCAGTGTTCAATACAAATCAGAGCAGGAGGATTTATTTCTGGAATACAGACCGTATGTTGGGTGGGTTATAAACTGTTCCACTCACCCACTGGTGTTATCTGTTCATCAAATTAATTTTATAGAACCCTTTGTGCATTGGCACAAGTGGGAACAGGACCTAAGAAGAAACTTAGAGAGTAGACAGAGTTTGAGGGGTCCTCTTTGGCTGTTCTGGGGGAAATTCATAAGAATACATGACCTTTATGGTCCAATATTTTTGCATGTTCCAATTATTGGCGGGTCAGTAAATACAGGTGGGCTGAGTCTTTAGGCAGAATCCAGATCAGCTGCACAACCAGGTGGACAAAGATGGGTGACCAGGTGGCCCATCATCACTGTGTAGATCTGCAACACAACCAGATGGCCTGTAATCACTGTGTAGATCTGCAACACAACCAGGTGGACTTTGAGCAGGGACAACTAGGAGACATCAGGCCAAGTAATCCTAAAACACAGTCCAAGGACTTAGGTTACCTTAAGATTCAAAAGGACACAACAGTAATTAGCAGGGGCATTCCTCCAAAAGGATACATCAGAATTCAGACTGACCCTTGTCTCCCGGCACAAACACTTGCAGCATAAAAACTAAGGACAGAGACGGGGGGGGGGGTGTTGGAGACTGTGGTATGTGGTATCCAAGTAATATTATGGAATATTTGAGTACACAGATGCATGTTTGGTATTACTAGAAGGATAAGTGGCATATGTCTTTGAGCATATTTAGCCGGTAGTGTTCTCAGTAGTCAGGACCCACGGTGGATCATTGTGATCCAGAACACTGGTGGCCAGAATTGGGGACAGAGTGTAGAGCTCTAGGCAATTAACATGGAAAGAGGTTGAGATGAAGAATGGAAAACTATGAGACAGGTGAGTGACAAAAATTGTGACAAAACTGAAACTTATACTGTACAGTTTGTCTGGTTATTACCACATTTCTTTAAGCAGCAAGGCCCTTTTTATTTGGAATTGATCATCCCACCCACTGTTAATCTTTACAAATGTTTACATTTGTATAATTTATCAGACACTATTATACAGGGCAATTTACAGTAGTATTTAGGATTAGGTGCCTTGCATAAAGGCAGAGACGTGTCACCATGTTACCTGGAGAATTTTAACTAGCAAATGACTCTCTGTCCTTTGGTAGTCTGCAACATCAGAGCTCTGAAAAAAATGAGATAAGACTGTTGTGGTGAGTGTTGGGATGGACTGAAACATTAAAGAGAAATACACCAATTAAGATAAATGAATGAAACATGTTTTGATAAGTAGGTGAGATTTTTATTTTATCTAGCCCATTATTTTACCAGGCATGTTGCCTGAGAAAAAAGTCTAATTTAGAGCATCAACCTGGGAAATAGTTACAGGAGAAGGAGAGAAGATCAACCAATTGGAAGCTGGGGATGGTTAGGTAGCCATGCTGTTATGATATTACATATTGCCATCACACCGGTAAACACCCCTTCTCTTACAATCAGTGACATGGGACCTATGGAGATCACAAACAGTCTGGGCACCCATTTACCATCCAGTCCAAATCACAGCACCCTGTACAGGACACTTAAGCAACATGTAGTCTCCCACCCCAGGACCGACCAGGCCCAACCTTGCTTAGCTTCAGAGGCAAAAGCCAGCAGTGGGATGCAGAGAACTTCCATAGGCATATAGACAGAACTTCTTCAGTTTGCCATGCTTGTCATTCTCACTAATATTCAACTAATCATATATCCTACAGTTATAGGTAATGGAGAATCCAAGTCAATGCCCTTTTTACTTATGCCTTACAAACACCTGTAGTAAGAGAAATTGTAGTCTGGCCTGACATCCTGATCTCTCCCACAAGGCAACCTTTATAATAAAAGCAGTACATACATTTTGTGCAAACTAACCTGACATGGTCAGTCTCTATTACCTTATAAAGAAGGGTTGGTGGTAAGGCAACCTGCTCTGCTGGACATTACTGCCTGTCACACCTCCAACGGTGTATAGACCAGCTACAGGATGATCAACAGTTAGTGGGCACCGGTTCTTCACACTTATCCTGGTACATCTATCTCCTAGTGGTGAACATAAAAATCAGAGTAATTTGTAAGTCAGTATTCAAGCAATTGGCTAACCAAGAATCAAATCAAATTAGTCAATTTAGGCTATTTCAGTATCTGAAGCAACTACTGTATGGACTGAATTTAATAAATACATGATTTATTGGTAGCTACGGTTGAACTTGTTTACACTGATTAACTAACAAGATACACATTACTGGTAGCATTTGTTATTGCTAACGATTAGGTATGAGACTAACTTAGCAAACATTAGGTTACTGTACTGTTATTTAGCAAAAACAATTGCTAACTCAGCACACATAAGTAGCTATAGGACTGTAGCTAGCTACTGTATCTAACATTTTGCCGTCACTTGTGTCCACAGTGTCATCATGTTAATTTGGTTTACATACAACAAACATCTAGATAGCTAGCATACATATAAATACGAAAGTAATGATGTTCACTTTACAAAGCAAATTTAGCTAAAGCTCTTACCTGAATCAAATGGATGTGCAAAACAGGATGTCCTGAATTTGAGCCCATACCGCGTCCCGTCCCGTCGAGGCGGTTGGCAGCCTCTCTCAATAATTCTGAGAAGCTTTTCTGGGGGCCATATTTATTTATTTAATAGACTTAAATGGCATTCCTTAAACCACAACGTTACCAGCCAATCAATGTATGTCACGCGTAATCTCCACACGCATTTGCAAATCTCCACACACATTTGCAAGTCGCAACACGCATTTGCAGATCTCTGCTGCGGTAGAAGTGTAGCAAAAGTCACGTGTAAAAAGACAGCGAATTGAGAGTCCTGTCTGAGTTGTAACTGATGACTTGTCCGTAAACGCCTTTACAGATTAGTCTACGCATTTACAGATTTGTCTACACATTCACAGATATATGTACGCATTTACAAAATTGTCCACACATTTACAAATCTCAATACACTTACAAATCTTTTACACATACAATTCTGATTACGCACACACAATCTGAATACACATTTGCAGATTCCTGTACACATTCACAAAACTCGGTACGTATTTACAGATTCTTTTACACATTTACAAATCTGATTACGCACACACGGATTGAGATACAGTTACACCACTCTCCACACACATTTGTAAATAGTTTTGCTACAATAATGGCCCCATAGTATAGGGACAATAATCCGACTTGTTGATTTACTGTCACCGACTTTTTTGGCCTTCCCTTACACCGCACGCAACAAAACCCGACTCAGGTTAGAGAAGAAAACCCGAGGGTGGAAAGCTGTCTGTTCTGACGAGATTTCTCGCTGATGAATGTTGTGTCGAATTCACATTTCACAGCAACTATGAACATATTATTATTGGCTGTAAAATCAATATTGATTTCAGCAAAAGACCCCGTCCCTGGGTTGCATCTAAGGGACCCCACAGTGGTGTGTTGACTTATCAAAATAGGATACTTAACTGTTTTATTTCATTTTCAGAATTCTTTTCGATGTTTTCACTTGAATGTTGTGGGTCAGAGGTATTCATAGGATAGATCGGATAGATAAATAGATCAGGGGCTGTTTTTTTTTTGGTCAATTTGAAACCCGGACGCCCAGGCCTAACGACGCCACTGTTGTGGGTTACTGTGTGTAAGTAAAGCTGGAAAAAGTCTGATTTCATGTGTTTTCATTTCAGGCTATAAGGCAAAAAAAGTCAACATTTTGAAACGGGGTGGTCTGCCAAGGCCATAGCATATGATTCACATTTTTTTCATACTCATCAAACCACTGTGTTCCATCTTGCCATGTGGATGGGGTGTTGTAATCCTGGAAGAGGTCCAATAATGAACCCTATTTCAAAGTCACTTAGATCCTTTCCTCTTGCCATGTTCTTTCAAAATCAAGGTCAACTGGGCCTGCTCAGCAGTTACATACATGCCACAGAGCATGATACAGTTTTTTACAATCACTGTCACTAATTTCACAACCTTGATGTCATTTTTCAAAACTCTAGACAAAATGGTCATCACTTGTAACACAGGCTGTCCAGTTTTCATTAGCCAAACATCTTGGGAAGACTCTTCGGGCATGGCGAATCCTGGCCTGACACTGGTCTGCCGTGATATCATTGCATGCACCATCCATGGCCTGGAGAAGGATGACTTGCTCAGGAGTGTGCATATCATATACCTTCCACCTCCATGTGGAGAAAAAGTCCTCAATCGGGGAAAAGAGAGTATGGGGGTAGGTACAGGGTGGTAAATTGTGGATGGGCCTGAAACCATGCTTGCACCATTTGAGCATTGTGGAACCAGACACCTGTCATGCCATCAGCTCTACAGACCTGATTTAGCTCATCAAGGAAGGTTACAAGGAGAGCTGCATTATATGATCCAATATGAGGTCTGCGTCCCACCACACCATCTTCTGATACAGCCACACACATGGTGATGTTGGCCTCACGTTGTCCAGGTACTTGGATGGTTGCCCGCTGGCCAATTAATTTTCGACCTCTCTTCATTGTCTTGGCCAGGTTGAAGCCTGTCTCATCCAAAAAGATGAATTTGTGATGGTTTTTGTCAGCATCCAGCTCCATCACCCTCTAAAAATACATTTTGGAAAGAAAATTGCCGATTACAATGATGTAGAATTTTTGGGGAATTTTTCACAACAGGCATCTTGAAATTGAATATACCTGAACATACTCAGTCCTCAGTTGCTTCACTCTGTTTGGATTTCTTTCAAAAGGCACATGGTATAGCTGTTTTAGAGACACCTGGTGCCTTTTCAGCATGCGTGCAATAGTCGGCAAACTTATGGCTTCCGCATTATTGAACATGTCGTCATTGTCCAAGATGTGCTGCTGAATGTCTGGAAGGCGAATATCATTTCTGGCCAGAACCAAATTGACCACAGCCCGCTCTTGTTGATCAGTCAGTATTTTGCCTCTGCCTCCCCTATTTGGCCTAGTCTCAATTCTGCAGGGAAAAATCACAGTAAGAACACATGTTGTCACATCACCTACTCAGTGAAACACATTGGCAAGCAATATACAGTCATTTAAAAATTTAGAATAGCCTAGTGTTTAGTGTATGCTGAAGACTTATCGGTTCTCTTTGTGGAAAGTTCTGATGATTGAGGCCACGGTTGATCTTCTGAGGTTTGGTTGAATCATTGTAGCTGCCTCAGTCATTGTCATGCCATGATTTACGACATGGTCTACATCTATCGTTTGAATTTCATTGGACACTCTTTGCTGTGGCTGCCGCTGTCTTGGTCCGAGGCCTTGTCCTCTACCACGTTCCCCCACATCTCTCAAATGAGGCCCACAACCACCTCTCAGAAGGGATGCTTGTCCCCTGCCATTCCTTTGACCACCACGTCTTCCTCCTCCCACTACTTAACCTCTATTGTGACCTGGATCACCTGCCGGCTCCATGTTATCGCTATGTTGTTGTAGGTGGATACCACTCATACCACTTCACTATATACTTGTACCACCATGTGAAATCGATCATCAGTAACGAACTGGCAGTATTGGGAAAGCAATTACAAGGGCCTGCATACATATTGTAATGTCAAAACAGAAAATATGGTCTGGAAAGGTGGTACCATTGACACAGTGTCTGATAAAGAATGATGATGAAATATTACATCCATAGATAATGTTGTCCAATTGGTTCACATTCCATGGTAATTGGATGTCAATGGATCTCGTTATCCTGAAACAATCATGATCTAAACATGGAATATTGTTCATCAAAAAGTTTTGTCTTGAGTTTTGAAAAAGGACATAAAGGTTGTGAAATTAGTGCCAAAGTGATAGTACGAAAACTGTAAAATGTTAATTGCTCAATTGTATCGTGCATTACACCTGTATGGCAGCATTTGAAATTGTTATGTTCCTATACTAATTTCTTTTGGTTTTCCTTTTAATTTGTCACCCATCTGTAGTCAATGTTATATTATAAATCAGTCACATTTGTAAATGCTTTTGAGCTTAAAGGGGGAAGCTGACCCTTTTTTGTGAAGACTACCAAAGGACAATATTCAACTAAAAATACACAGTAATGCTGTCTTATGTCTGAAAATCTCATTGCTCTATAGTTTCTCATTTAGCATATGTTTATTTTCTTAAATCTATTTTAAACTATCCCCTCTGTTAGACTCCACTGAACCTGAGTTCCCCATGGGCTCCATTGACCCTGAGCGAAGAATGAAATTTGTGCTTAGTAAATATATGAAAAATAATCATATAGGTATCCTAAAGGTATTCTCGACTGATGTAATCATGTATTGTAAGAGGAATTAATGAATAAGGAAGGCTACTCTGGACATGTACTATGTATGACCAGTCACTGAGCATATAATATTAGGAGAAAGGGAGAGAGCTAGAATCTTATGGTCTTCACATGGTTATGTAGCATCAATGTGCATTTCATTTCTGTGTTTCGTGATGTGCTAAAGATTGGATTTTTCTAGGTTCCAAATCAGAGATTTGCTTAAGATACCTCTGAGTGCAAGTATGTAAAAAAAACATGTTAAATATATTTTGTTAATCTCATATAACTGCCCCAACAATCATAAAGAAATAAGCAATTTCCAGAGGGATCAGTAGTTCCCGCCTGCTATTATTCAATATAGGATGTGAGCCACTGGATGGCAGACTGAACACTGTAACAGAAATCAGCACCATGGAGAGAAGTACCATTATGCATTAGGGCTCATTTAACACAACTTTAAAGAGGACGTGCAAAATGTTTTAGAAAAAACAAAAAATGAAGAAAACACCAACAAATGTTTTTCCTTTGCATTATATAGATGTGCACAATTTTAAGGTTGAAATAATACTGGAAAATTGTCAAAATTATAATACTTTTTTGTATGTGTTGTTTGAAAAACTACCAGAAATCTAGCAGTTGGTTCTCTATGAGTGGGGTTTTGAATTGCCTGGTGGCATCACCAGGTGATATACAGTGCCTTTGGAAAGTATTCAGACACTTTTGTTTTCTCCACATTTGTGTTATAGACTTAATTTACAATTGATTACATAAACATCTTGCAAAATGTTACACACAATACACAATAATGACTAATGGAAAACACTAGAAATTTGTGGCAATTTATTAAAAATTAAAAATGGAAATACATTATGCACATAACATAACAGAACATGTACAAATTGATCTCAGATGCATCCTTTGTATAAATTGAATAGAAATGATTTTGAAAGGCACATTTCTCAGTAATAAATAAATTGCTATATCATTGAATGTTCCTAGGAGCACAGTGGCTTCCATTAATGTGAAATAGACGTTTCAAAACACCAAGATGTAGATGTAACGTTTCAGGTAGGAGGCAGTACACACGTGCATGGAGAATGGAGAACTTTCAACATACTAAAACAAGACATGAATAAAACAGCATAACAAAAAGGAATCGAATCCAAAACAATGACCAACAAGATACACTAGGGAAGGAGGAACTCAAATAGGGACAGTGATGAGGAACACAGTTGAGGGCAATAAGATGAGGGAGAGAAGGTGTGCTCCAAATGAGGGAGAAAAGGTATTGGATCTCACTGGCACGGCAGGCCTGCCCTGCCAGGACGTGACAATAGTTTGCCTAAGTAACTTGGCAAGAAGGGCCTTAGTCAGGGACTTAGCCAAGAACTGAATGGCCACTCTAACAGAACTTCAGAGTTTCTAGGAGATGGGTGAACAGAGATGGGAGAACAAGGACTATTTCTGCAGCCCTCCAATCAGGCCTTTATTGAAGAGTGGGTATACGGAAGACACTCCTGAGTTAAAGTAAAAAGTAAAGTAAAAAGTATAAGAAATGTAAACTCACTACAGCAATTTGCATATCCTAAACTTAATCTTAGCACTATTTTTTAAAAAGAATATTGTATTGAATAATTTTTTTCTATTTTCTTTCTTCCAAAAACAACCCCATCATTTTGTTGAGAATACCTTTAGGATTTCTCTTATATTTTTAATTTTTGAAACACAAACCCTTAAGCAAAAATAACTCTACAAATATACATAAAAGTTTTAATAAAATAATTTAAATGAATACTTTACCCCAGACCCCTGGCTGAAGACTCCAAATAGACTAGGTCATACTGATGCTGTATGTGGGTCATCGTGAAAAACATTGGGCCCTTTGTAACTGGAATGTTCCAGTCTTGTTTCCGCCTTTCTTTCTGATTTCTTGCATGTCCTTACCCAGTGATTTCAGCACAGTATCTGGATATTTCTCGTGTACCTTACACCTATTCAGTGTAACAGCCGAGCCTTGAACCTACTGTATATGCTAAGGCAATGCTCATTCCTTGTTTCAACATGTAATTGACCAGTAGTTTCTTTCATTCCTTGTTTCTGTGTAAGGATCACAGACAGGCAACTACATGGACTGTATTTATTGAAACTCAAGACCACATTGAGTCATGTGAACAGTTTTTCATTGCCTGCAGGCTCAAAATAAGCAAATTACCAAATACTTCTTAGTAGGCTACGGGTTGCAAGGGGGAGGCCTTCCTTCGGAGATACCTTGGACAAACCAGGAGACTTGCAGTCCCACCCCATTGCTCCCAGCTATACATGCTTAATGTTTGTCACTGGTTCAATCCGTGGTCATAGAAGACTGAGAGAGAGGGAAAGGAGAGAACAAAATGAATACAAAAATAAATAATGACATCATATTATCCTTTTCACATTAGGAGAGAGCATTAACCAGAGAGAGGGGGTGCCTTATTTTACATAATCATTTAAATAACATCCTATTTTACATTGGTATGTTCCGACAGGTGAGTCAAGAAGGTCATGGGCTTAATCAAGGAATATGTTCCCGCAGCTTCTTGACCAGCCCCTATACGTTTTCACTCTCCAGACGTGTTTCTGTGAGGTCTCACATAGCTGACTTGGGTAAGAGCATGCCACTTGCAACCCCAGGGTTGTGGGTTTGATTGTGTGTAAATGGACACACCCACTACTGGAAGTTGCTCTGGATTAAAGCGTCTGCTAAGTGACTTAGATGTAATGTTGCATTAGGTGGCCTATATAAAAGTTATTTGACATCCCATTATCGGTAAAATGCAGTCAGTGAATAGTCAATTTCATGATCTGACTTAACGGTATATTGGGTTACTATTTTTTTTACTAGCACATTTTGCCAATGTTCAGGGTTTATTGACATTTTTGGACTGGTTTTTAATGAATTATTGAATTAATATTTGGTAGTCTCCTTTGGCAGCAATTACAGACATGAGTCTATTTGGAGGAAGTCTCAGACAGCTTTGCACCATTTGGCACAGTAATTTCTGCACATTCTTGTTTGTGAAATTGCTGAAAATCTGTACAGTTGGATGGGGTCCTTGGGTGAACCACAATTTTCAACTATTTCTCAGTTGCATTGATGTCCAGGCTTTGACCGGGCCACTCCAGGACATTGACATTTTTGTTATAAAGCCACTCCATTGTGGATTTGTTTGCATGTTTGGGGTCATTGTCCTGCTGGAAAATAAATCTTCACCCAAGTGAAGGGATTCTTTGTACTTTGCTGCATTCATTTTGCCCTCTATATTCACAAGCTTTTGTGGCCCTGATGCAGAGATGCATCCCCATAACATGATGCTTTACAGCATGGATGACAATCACTTTAACCTGAAATTCTAATACTGTCATAGCTCTATTAGCTATAGTAGCTACTAGCGGTGTCGCAGTATACCGGCATTGATGATAACCATGATATTTAAAAAATGAAATATTGATATCATGTGAATAATACACATGATAATATTGTATTCACTAGGCGAAAATGACTTTGCATTTTTCCAAAAACTCGATAGCTTATTCATGTCACCTATAGACAAACAATGCATGTGTTAAACTAAGAGTGTGGGCCTATACATTGGCATTGAAAAATGGCTTTGTACTTTTCCAAAAACTCCTCTCGGTGTTAGGCCTTGTAAATCTTTTGTTTATCAGTTCATCTGGCTGCCTTTTCACTATCCATTAAGTGTAATTGTTCTTTTTTATTAGTACGGTTATAGTTACAGACTTTCTCTCCACCTCCCTACACTCGTATTTTGAGCATAATTCATTTGCCAAAAAAGAGAAATAACACAAAATAAACAAAGTTGATGATGAATTTGACTGCATTATTATTATTTTTTCTTTAATTTTTCTATAGATACTGCGCTATTATTGTTATCGTGAATTATTTTGGCCACGATAATTGTGTAGTGAAAATCTGATATTGTGACAGCCTCAGTAGTTAAATTGAATCCTTCTGTAAGTAAAAATATCCTTTAGCAAGCATATTGACCCTAATTGTTATTGTACGTTGCTCAGGATTGAAGATTAAAGACTCTCTGCTAGATGTAAAAATGTAATCCATCTCTTTTTAAGTTTTTACACCCTGTAGAATGCTTGCTACTAAAAGACTAGTTAGTATTTAGGACTGTGGAGACTCTGCCCCAAAAAAACGGAAAAATAGGACAGTTGGAGTTGTGATTGTGTAAGGTAATTACAAACACTGTACAAGTAACCAATGGATAGTCAGAGATGTTGTGTTCTGTTTATTTCTACCCACTGGTGGGAGAGGAGAATGTGGAAAGTAGGAGGTTGAATTTAGGTGGGGGATTTTTAGCACATGGAAACAAATGGAATGATGCTGGATTTGAAAACAGGGATTAAAAATTATATATATAATGATCTCCATATGCATTGGTTAACTACCCAGTAAAAATATTCCAAAACAAAAATGACGTAGGATGTATTACCAGAGAAGCTTTAGTATGACTAGTTATCCCGAGTGGACTTAGCTTATTGTTGGTCAAAGTTATCTGCTAACCTATACAGGTGCTGGTCATATAATTAGAATATCATCAAAAAGTTGATTTATTTCAGTAATTCCATTCACTTGTATAACTTGTATAATGTATACATTCATTCCACACAGACTGATATATTTTAAGTGTTTATTCCTTTTAATTTTGATGATTACAACTGACAACTAATGAAAACCCCAAATTCAGTATCTCAGAAAATTAGAATATTGTGAAAAGGTTCAATATTGAAGACACCTGGTGCCACACTCTAATCAGCTAATTAACTCAAAACACATGCAAAGGCCTTTAAATGGTCTCTCAGTCTAGTTGTGTAGGCTACACAATCATGGGGAAGATTGCTGACTTGACAGCTGTCCAAAAGACAACCATTGACACCTTGCACAAGGAGGGCAAGACACAAAAGGTCATTGCTAAAGAGGCTGGCTGTTCACAGAGCTCTGTGTCCAAGCACATTAATAGAGAGGCGAAGGGAAGGAAAAGATGTGGTAGAAAAAAGTGTACAAGCAATAGGGATAACCGCACCCTGGAGAGGATT
>JACXGI010018991.1:0-12602 GCA_016801175.1 Esox masquinongy
CCTGACCCAATCCTCTTAATTAGGGGTTCCAAACCCCGGGTCCCTGACCCAGTACTCTTAATTAAGGGTTCCAAACCCCGGGTCCCTGACCCAGTACTCTTAGAATTTGGGGTATCCCTATTTCCCCGGGACTCTAACCCAGCACCCTATGGGTCCCCGACCCAGGGTCTATCTCCTCGTCAGGTGATAGGGTAGGTTGTCAAACCTAGAATCTAGAATTCGGGAAGATCTATACTTCCCGGGTCTCCAACCCTGTTTTAAAACGATTAAAACCTATCCAATAAAAATTTACTAGTTTTAACCGTAGAATTCGGAAAGTCCCCGCTTCCCGGGCCTCTAACCCACTCTTTTCTGCCGAATATTGTACTCCCCAATTTAACACTTTCCAGTCAAGACACTTCTAGTTCAGAATTTAGTGATTAAGCCGAATATGCAGATTTGATGAAACAGGTTTTGCTTACCTCATTTGTTGTGGCCACGAACCGTCAGTGTCTGTCGTGGTCAGCAAAGTTTTCTCAAATTCAGATCTCCTTCTCATCCCGGACGAGCTCCCAAGTTGTTGAAGTACCGACCTAAAGTACTTCCCCGGGTTGGTTAATGAGAAGAGATTAAGAGGAGACAAAATCGCAGTGCCGGCAATTCTCTTTATTTCCCCATACAGATATATCTGGAGACAGTGTGGCACTCAGTCCAACAGAGTCTGACACAATCACAGCACACACAGTTCTTATAGCATGAGCCCCCTACCCTAGATTTTCCCGTTTTTTCTACTTTTCTGGTTCAGGGAGCGGTTCATCCCATATATGGATAAGATATACGTTGTTTAACACATCTTCTCATGGCAGCTGCCGTCTTCGGGTTTCCCTGTTGTTATTCCAACCAATCGACTTCTTGCTCCAGCGTCTTTTCCCTTATTTGGCATTCTGCCCATTTACTACCACATACCAAACGGTCTGTTCTTGCTCCCAGCTATTCTAGTGAGATAAGGATCCTGTCACCCCCTCCTCTAATGCAGGTACAATGTTTCTTAGTTCTACTTAGCCTCTAGCAGACTTGCATGTTATCTTAATGCTATTGCCCCACAAGCTGTATTTACTTAGAACAGGAACAGGCCATAGCTGATGTATTTTGGATGTGTGGAGGAAGGCAATTGTGACCAGTACTGCCGAATGGTTGGTCAAGGATATGTGCTAGGGTAAGAGTTGCTCAAGGGGTGACTATCATCCCACATGCTCTGACACAAGAAGGCACTATACAGAAAGCTGAGGAAAGGCCAGCAGGGTCAAGGGTAAAAAGGGTATACATCTGATCCAGAAGTTGTCATTGATGCAACAGGTCAACCACAAGGTATTCCCAGTGACTGTAAGGCAAGTGAAATCAGTGCAGGTTTTGAATCCAGAATTCCGTGGATAGCACCAGCTAAGAACACTGAGTGGATTAATTACATATTTTACAAACAACAGCGATTCATTAACAGATGCAGCTTTGACAGCCTTTGGTGAGCAGCTTCAGGCTACAAGTAAGATGGCATGAACAGTAAAACATGGCAGAACAGGCAAGCTCTAGATTGGATCTTAGTGGAAAAGGGAGGTGTTTGTGTGATGTTGGTGAGCAATGTTGTACTTTCATCCCAAACAACACTGCCCCAGATGGTTTGTTTACTCAAGGAACAAATGTTCCTTGCCACACCCCTTTTAACTGTTTAAATACTGTGACTGTTCTGTGTTTTCTTCAGAGATTTCTCACAGGTTTATTTTGTAAGCTTTTGACGCATCTCTCCTTGCAAGTAATAAAACAGCCAAGATAATTTTGTAATTGTGCCAAGATGTGGAGATGCTCTGACCCAGTTGTCTAGCCAACACAACTTGGCCCTTGTCAAAGTCGTTCAGATCCATTTTTCCTGCTTCTAATACATCAACTTTGAGGACAGAATGTTCACTTGCCTCCTAATATATCCCACCCACTGACAGGTGCCATGACAACGAGATTATCAGTGTTATCCACTCCACTTGTCAGTAGTCATAATGTTATGGCTGATCGATGTATATTTCATGTGGATGTCAGAATGACCTGTGGCTTGTCTTTAAATGCCTGGAGTCTTTAAATGCCTTGAGTGAGCTCGTAGATCAAAGAATCCTTGACTTCAGAGAATATGCTGTGTAATGATGAGTAGTGGCCCCAGAGGGTTGTGAAACATTGATGGAAGATTCGAGAAGGATCTGTCCAGAGTATACTCACATAATCAATGAATGTATCAGTATGTTAATCATACTCTAATCAGTACGGTAAACAACTAATCAGTATGGTCAACTGTGTAATCATTAATAGACAATGTATAAATCTTGTATTAGAAGTAATCAAGGTACCATTGAATGCATTAAACTCAAGGGCCCTAATGGCTCTATTATTTTTATGGGGTTTCTAGAACCTGTGCCACAAATATATAACAAGCAATGATTTGTTGGGTGAATTCCAGAAAGATAAGAAATAATGGTGACGGATCGAAGAGGATCCGCCCAAGGGATTAGCATAGAGGGATGGCAGGTGATGTTATGCAAGATGCTACTGTATAAAAATGAATGTCCGACGTTGGAAAGGCAGTTGTTCTGCAGACCAACTTGGCTTTTTTGATCCGTCATTAAAGCCTATTTTGAATTTACAAACTCCTGAGTCTTTGCATCTTTTTGGCTGAAAATCTGAAGTATTTTTCACGACAGTGCCTGTGATACGATATTCTGAATGTGTCAATACAGTTTTTCTCAATTGCTTAAACACAAAAACTGTTTCATGTAGCAGAAAAACCCATACCCTTACGTCATTCCCAAAAACACACACACATTTCCCATTACTGTAAACACTATTCACCTGTTTCCCCACGTTTCAATATATAAAACTTTTTCTGCAAAACCTTCCACACAAGTGGACAAATAATTAATTGCACTACATATTCATTCAGCAAACATATGCTCTCAATATAATTAACTGAAGTCATCACAACCTAAACTAAAAGACCACACCTTTCTCCAATATCTAGCAGTTCTAAGCAGCCTGTGCGCACTGAAATTAATTATCAGTCTTGCTTGGCATTTGACAACAGTCTGGCATGAAACAGACAAACTAACAGCCTACCCTGCTGGGAAGCAGTGATATCAGTAACGCAAATGTCATTATATGTTTGAAGACAACATGTATTTATCACATTTGCACTTTTGTACTGCCTGTTTTTGTCCTCGCGCAATATGTTTATCAGACCAAAGCAAATTCCTTGTATGTGAAATCCTACTTGGTAATAAAACTGTTTCTGTTTCTTTGTGCTATTCTGCTTGAAATGATATACGAGATAATATTGTAATTATTAATAGAAACAGCATAACAAACTGTAAGGTGATTATATAGATAAAAGAGATTATACAGCTGTTCTATGTCTCTAGACATTAATGGACCACATACAGTGGTCTGTCTCCAACACATGCGCATGTTGTGTAATTAGAATATGATACAAATTTTGAAATATATTTGGTGACTGTAGGTCAAAGCTGTTCAAAGATATGGTTATTTCAAAATCTCAAGTTTATTGATACACTTTAGCATCCCCAAAAAAATATTGGGTAAGTGTTTGGCAGTTATATGCCTTTAAACTGAACAAGCATCATGTCAGTGCACCATATGCCCCATCGCTTTCTACAAGGCTGTTGGTGACAACTTGTCAGCTTAATTTCACTCACTTGACACTTCATCAACAATTTGACTGTTTTAGGTAGTCCACAGTGGCATCATTCAGTTAATTTTCAGGTCAAAGCATGACTGCCACAATGAGATTTTAGTCCTAATCTCTCATGCGTAAGAACAGACACATACCAGGTAAGCCATTAGAGGTGTAGGCTGTGTATGAAGTGATCTTAATGTCTCAGAAATTGGCCTAAAGTCTTTATAGGCCCTTTAGCCCCCTTTAGTCTTTAAATGCCTTGTAGATCGTATATGCCTGTTAAGCCATTTACGTTGTGTAGGCCTCATACGCCTGATAGGTCTTATGGCCTGTGAAAGCCTTTAAGATTTAAAAACCATTTTGGTCTCATGGGCCTTCGACGTCATTTAAGCCTCATAAGTCTTATAGGCGATTTTCGCCTTTTAGGCAATTTACATAGCAATGTGAAGGTAAAACGCATGAACCTTAAATTTATTGGCATATGGTGGCCACTTGGCTATGAAATTTCAACTTTTTTATAATTGTATATGCACATGGCCAAAAAGTGCTTCTTTTGATGTTTTGTCAAAAACCAACCAACGACTAATTGGTTTAAGTTTCGTTGTAATCAATTCAACGTTCTGGGAAATGAAGATGACGGAGATCATAGATGCAAGAGGTAATTTTGCTTTGCTCAATGCAAAGCATATTTTGAGATAACTAATGTGGTGACTTAAGCTCTAAGGAGCACGGAGATATCGCAATTTGAAAATCTCAAGTTTGACCATTCACTGTAGCGCCCCCCAATGACTGATTGGTGCCACACACTGCAAGTATCATTATCTTGTCATACCAACGATGCATACCAAAGTTGGTGAGAATTGGTCAGTTCTGTAGATATGCTTTCACTTCCTGTACATTGTAGGACGCAGGAAGTTGTTGAACATATGACATCTGCTGTATTTGAAATATCAAATTTTCTTTTAGTAATTATTGATGGGGAGTATCCCAAGATGCTCTATGTGATGTTTCATGGAAATGGGATGAACGGCCCAGGATTAGTTTTAGTTTAGTTTTGTTTTAGTTTCCTTTTAATCTATTTAAAATACAGAGAAAAGAAGATGACGCAGCTCATAGGTCCAAGAGGCAATTTTGTTTGGCTCAACCTGAAGGATAATTTGAGATTAGTTTGGTGACTTCAGCTCTGAGGAGCACGGAGAAATCACTATTTGAAAATCTCAAGTTTGACCATACATTGTAGCCCAATGGCCGATCTCGTCCATATTTTTACTGGTTGTAGGGGGCCTGTAGGACCTTATACTGATCAAGTTTGATGGCATCAAGCATTTCTAAAGCCTTTGATTCATCGCTTGAATTTCATTGGCCCGTAGCGGTCACATGGTTTGGACTACCAACTTCCTATTCATTGCAGTACAACAACCTGAAGCACTCATGCAACAGACCAAGTTTGCTTGAAATATCTGTTTGCATTCAGGGGTAATGAGCCTTTAAAATGACTTTCTGGTGTAGCGCCCCCACATGCCCGATTTGTGCCAAACATTGCAGGCCTCCCCTTGTCACGATGTGTAGTGGTGGAGAGGTAGGAACTAGGCATAGGCAGAGTGGCAGTCGATGTTTTGAATTTTAATTAAAATAAACACCGAGCACTTGAACAAAACTAAAGGAAAAACAAAAGGTACGCACAAAAACGAAACACTCACTACGTACAGGAACATACGGCGACAAGCAACAATGACCAACAAATGAGGGGAGCAGAGGAAAAACATTTAAACACATACTAATGACCTAAATGGGACCTGTTGTGAGTGACAATTGGAGAAAAGACAAATGAAGGAATCCAGGGTGAGTTCATGATCATGGGGAAACCGGGAAACGCGGGAGATGACGGAGCTGTCCGTCACCTCACCGTCACACCCCTGCTCCTTCCAACCATGGATACCAAGTTTGTTGACTATGAAACAAACGGTTGCTGAGATACGCCCTCACTTCCTGTTTGGTGGCCTCATCGCCATATTTGATTGGCTGTAACAGACAAATGGTTTTGCCGATCAAAAATGGCATAAATGAAAATGACCTCAGGCAAAGTTGTTCAGCACCTGCTCCTGCATCATATGATACCAGTTTCATGTCTCTAGCGCAATCAGAGCCCGAGTTATGAGCATTTGAAAATCGCAACTTTGACCCAATGGTGGCGCAAGAGGCATGGGCCTATGAACACCAAAATTGCTATGCATAAGTTTTGGATAGCCCCCTATCAGCCTGCAAAGTTACCAAAAAAGTTAACCAGTAGAAGTTGGTGAACTTGAAAAAAAAGCGGAAGAAGAAAGAAAATAATAATAAAAAAACTAACAATTACAATAAGGTTCCGTATCTTTGCTGCTTGGACCCTTAATAAAAAAACTAACAATTACAAGAGGGTTCCGCAGCTTCGCTGCTTGGACCCCTAATAATAAAAAAACCTAACAATTACAATAGGGTTCCGCAGCTTCGCTGCTTGGAACCCTAATAATAATAAAATTAACAATTACCATAGGGCTCCGGGGCTTCGCTGCTTGGACCCCTAATAAAAAATCTAACAATTACAATAGGGTTCCGCAGCTTCGCTGCTTGGACCCCTAATAACAATAAAACTAACAATTACAATAGGGTTCCGCAGCTTCGGTGCTTGGACCCCTAATAATAAAAAAACCTAACAATTACAATAAGGTTCCGCAGCTTCGCTAGTTGGACCCCTAATAATAATAAAACTAACAATTACAATAGGGTTCCGCAGCTTTGCTGCTTGGACACCAAATAATAATAAATTTAGTTGCAAGCAACAATGGGATGGGGTCCTCCTATATGGCAAGGATAGTGAAATAGGTCACCAGTTATGAGCTGGAAAGGTCAGACATGGTCAGACACTGTGACATTATTTATGAATTGACATAATATGGATTCTTTATACCTTAGTGAGTGATTCTCAAAAGAATATACTATAGGGAGTGTTGTGGAAATTCTTGAACTAATTTGAGAAATGTCTGCTTTTCTATTCCCTGGTATGTAGCTCTGGTCTTTGTTTGTGACACACGTCTGCATAATATCAGAGGATTATTGGGGACTCTGACCATCTGTTAATCTGCCTAAACCAATAAGGGTATCTGTCCTTTGTTGCTCAAGAATGTGGCCCTTGGGGAAGTAGGGGCAATTGGCCCCTTTGGGTAAACACAACAGTAAACATCTAGGGCAGGAAGGATAAGGTGGGGGGATTGCTCGCCCTTTGGGTAAAACCTGTGTGACATAAGACAGCTGGGCAGCATCTTACCACGTGTACCTATGGATGACGTGTATGCATCCATAGGTTTTACACTGGTCAGCCATTTTGTCCACCATCTTGTAATATATCTCCTTACAACCTTAAACGGCACATATCTGACACTTGCACACCAACAGTGAGGTCAATCTAATTACCGGTTGATTTTAAGGTAGTTTTTATAGTGGTCATTAGAATTAGCATAAAAGGCTAACTTTGTGAAGTTATAGTTCAGTCGACTTTTGATATAAAAACTAGTTTCATTATCAGCCCTGTTCAGAAGTAAATGTATAAGTTATTGTTCCATAAAGCAATGCAGACATCAATATTGTGCATACACATATTGTACAGTAATCAGAATTTTATCTGCCATCTTGTAAAATATCTCTTATTCCCGAAATCAACCTAAGACACCTTCCCGAAGACACCTTTAGGCCAAAGGACATGTAAATCCGACTTTCTTTGCAAAAGTTGTAATATTTAGTAGGTTTTGGCGAATTTTCACTGTACAGAAAAATCCAAGATTTTTCTCCTATCGGAGAACCCCTAATAATAATAATACCGACAATAAGAATAGGGTTTGACCTACCGGAGAACCCCTAATAATACTGACAATAACAATATGGTTTCTCCTACCGGAGAACCCCTAAAAACTAACAATTACAATAGTGTTCCACAGCTTCGCTGCTTGGACCCCTAATTATAATAATAAAAAAACTAACAATTACAATAGGGTTCCGCAGCTTTGCTGCTTGGACCGCTAATAATAATAATAATAAAATAACTAACAATTACAATAGGGTTCCGGAGCTTTGCTGCTTGGACCCCTAAAAAACAAAAAACTTACAATAGGGTTCCACAGCTTCGCTGCTTGGACCCCTAATAATAATAAAAAATAAGCAATTACAATAGTGTTCTGCAGCCTCACTGCTTGGAACCCTAGTAATAAAAAAACGAACAATTACAATAGAGTTCCACACGGTTCCCAGTGAACTGCTGAAACACTAATAATAATAATGAACTGGTACAAAAACAGTAGTGTTTCACAAGGGAACTGCTGAAAACCTAATAATAATGAACTGGAACATACACAATAGGATTTCACCCAGTGAACTGCAGAAACCCTAATGAATTGGAACAAACACAATAGTATTTCACCAGTGAACTGCAGAAATCCTAAAAATAATAATAAAACTAACAATTGCAATAGGGTTCCAGCAACTTTGTTGCTTGGCCCCCTAGTAATGAACCTGAACAAACACAATAGGGTTTCACCAGTGAAGTGCTTAAACCCTAATCCGATGCATTTTGGCATATTGTATCATCACAATCAAGCACAGGCATGAAAGTTGACTGAATTTTTTTTTCCTGTTCGCCAGGCAAAAGCAAGAAGAAGCCCACTTTACACTTCTCATTTGTATGCTTCTTACATGAACCCATAGGGAAAATAAATGTATTTTAAATTTATTTCCAAACACATTTGAAAAATATATTTCCGAACCCAGTTGGAAAATATATTCCTGAATACATTTGGTAAATATAAGTCAAAATGTTTGAAATCGGCTGCTTAAATATATATATATATATATATATATATATATATATATATATAAATGTATTTAATACATTTTAAAAATGTATGTCTAAATGTAATGTAACATTTGGCAGGCTGTGTTTCAAGCCCACAACCTTATGCTCCCCAGTCAGGCACTAACCACTATTCCAAACAGGATTACCTCTTTTAGAGAGGTGAGTAGCGGCCAAACCAAGGTCGCTATAGTACATTAGAAAATATTTCTGACCGTAAGATAAAATGTATTTTGGTAATGTATATCTATAAAATGTAAAGGTGATATCATCAATATGTCAGTAATTACATTTCATCTTTTTACTTTCACAGGATCTAAAAAATGCATTTTAATTTGGGCTTCAAAATACATTTTGTAATGTATTTTCTATACAAAATATATATTGTAATGAGATTTTTTTTTTTTTAGGGTGAAATACTTTTGGACAAAATTGAAATGTATTTATACATTTTCAAATACATTTCAGAATAATAGGTGAAACACATTTTGATACCTGAAATGTATTTTGAATAAAGTTAAATGTAAGTATATGTTTTTAAATACGTTTCAGAATAAAAGGTGAAATACATTTTGATACCTGAAATGTAATTTGATTAAAGTTAAATACATGTATACATTTTTAAATGCATTTCAGAAAAATTTGTGATATACATTTTGATACCTGAAATGTGTTTTGTATGAAGTTAAATGTGTTCGACATATATTCATCATACGTTCTACATACATTTTGCATTGCAAACATATTTAATATAAAATATAAGGTTGCTGTCAATCCAAATTCCAAGGAATTTGCATGAAGGAACACGTTCAATTAGACAACCATCCAAAGAGTGAAGATGTAAGCCAGGTGAGATCTTTTGACGAGATTTCAAAAACAATATGTATTTGGTTTTGCTAGTGTCGAAGTATATGCTTGTTTATATTTAGATAACAAAAGACCATCTGTTTATCCGTACACAGGAAGTCACGTTCATTTAAAGCACGACAGTAAATAGCCAATGGGCTAATGTGTATTCTGTTCGGGATGTCTATAAAGGTGAGGACAACCGGAAGTTTCTTTGAGCTTGAGATGCACAGTGAGTAATAAAGTTACGCCATATAACGAACTGTCAAGATTGCAAAAGCGTTAGTTTGTAGAACAAGCCCTATGACTTCCCGACTAGGCCGCGATTTTTATCGCGCGGAATCTGTCCATGGGCATGGACAGTCCGTCTCAATTTAGTGGGGCGTTGACCGGTGTGTTTCAGTGCTGAACTGTATTTCGTGTGGCCATAGTATGATGACACTGTATTTTCCTTTTGAGGATTAGAGTGCGATATTGTATTTATCGGCGGTTATACAGTGACTTGTACAAGTTAAATATAATGCCATACAGTTGTACAAAAAACAACAAGAGGACTGCAGCCTCTGGCATGACGCGTTCATATTTAAATATCATGGCGCGAATAGGACATCAAGAACGAAAAGGATCATTCGCAACGATGCCTGAAAAAGTTTTCCGACTAAACAAGATGGATTCTGAGGAAGTCGTTAATGGATCCAGGCAAAGTTGGAACAAAAGAACGTTAAGATGGCCGAGAAAGGACAACAGTCGTAAGGCGGGAAAAGAGACCATCAAAATGGACGGAGATTCATTTCGTTTGACCACCTGGCCGACCGACAGTAGTCTGAAGATGGAGTCTCTGTTATGGGACCCTGGAATCATGGACGATACAAGGAACTGAGGTGAGCATTCATAATCATTGATTCAGAGTTCTTGAATGTTTATTTCCAAAAATGTATCATACCTAATTATTTAATGAAGCTGTGACTTATCAAGGAAACCTGATCACTTTCCTCGGTAATAGCCAAGCTTATTTAATTGAATATTACATGTAGTTTGAAAAGCACTTGGATGGTATATAGCATGTTTTAATAGGTATTCAAGAAATAGCCTGTTTTGTGGTGCTTTGTCATGTTCACTATGTAATTTTGAATCAAATTTATTTATTGTATTGATGATACACAATGTTTAAAACCGTAAGGCCTCAAGGGGGGTCTCATGACAATGTGAGTAGGCTTTACCAGGCCCACCACATGGTAACCATGTTGCGTGCTAAGCTGTTAGCTAGCACACGTGGGTACATCTAAACCTAGTGATAAATTAAATACTGGTACAATGGTGATTTTCTTATCTGGCAAAATAGTCTCATGGTTTTCTTACAAAGGGTTAAACTACTGTGTTTTCTCTCTCCTTGTATACTGTATAAGTGGTAGAATGAGGAATCCACACGGTGATAGTCTTTAAAGACACGCCTTGTCCCATGAGGACTGAATTTGAATCCAAAATAGTCATAGCCTATGAAGAGGGTAAAACAACCAAAGGAAGTTTACTCCCCACAATAAAATTAGATGTTGTATCTTAAATGCTGAATTGAGTTTGTTTAAATAATATAGTTTCTTTTAGTATTTACCAATAATACTTGTATAATACTTGTTTTAAAACAAACACCTGATTCTCGTTAATGGAGTTAAAAGTCTAAGATGGTAAATTGACTAATGAACAAATAGGGTATTGATGTAACAGTGTTTAAGGCCTACACTGAGTGTCCTTTGGATTACTTATTGTACCTTTATTTTAGTGACATCATACATCTGTTTTCTGTCTATATCGCCATTCATAAGAGTTTTCTTAATTTCCACCCGAATGTTGAGTTGCTGTGTAGATAATGATAAGCACATTTTTACAAACCGCAACAATATTGGATGGGTTGGACACTAAATCTAAAATCTTTAGTTAACAAAGGATATCGGTTAAATTGAAAGGATAACATATCTTGCTTCAGACAGTCTGAGGACCATGTCATATTTTTAATGTGTGGGAATTTAAATTTCATATACATTAAACAAACATTTGGCCTTCTTAATGGCTCACCATAAATGGGTGAATTCCCATTAAATCAGAGCAGTCTATTACTAAGAGTTAAATTTGGGTTCAGACTGGTCTCACCTGTGGTAATTTCCCCAGCATGAGTATATTCAGTTTTGGGATAATCAAACATTAATTGAAAGCTAAATATATTTTCCTCAATAGCTTTAATGTTGAAATGTATGGTTTTGAAACCAACTGAAGTGAGGGTAGAGACCTAATGACATCCCCCCTTTTTGCTGATAGAACAATCAATAGAACCACAGACTTGGTCAAATTATGCAAAAAGTTGTGATTTAGGGTTTGGTTGACCGCCACTATTTGGAATAAAAATTAATCTAAGTTTGTGAATTCCCTAAAATTTAGGAGGTTAATCAAGACACTGTGTTTACCATGAGGTAGTTTGGCCATTGGTCAGTAAAAATGCTAAATTTGTGTGCTGTAGATATGCTAATACAATCTACAACCACCTGCTGGTGGTTGCAGCAGGTAAACCACAGCAACATGGGCTGAACTTATTCACTCCTATAATTTAGTTGTGCAGCTTTTCCCCTAGGGGGCAAACCATTTTTAGTTAGGCATGTGCCAAGAAACTACAGGATTTTATAAATGCATGACAGCCAAATTCTTATACCTGTGTGATGGTACTGAGGTAAAGTCAAATTTAAGAGCTGTTTAGCTATGTTATACATATTTGCTTATAGGTTATATGGTTTATAATTCTTTCGCACAAGCTACCGTGTTGCACATTGATGTCTTTGATTGTGTTAGTGAATGTTTGTGTTTTTAACATTTTCACTTTGTTTTGATGAATATATACAGTATGCACCTCCATTTTGAATGGATTCCAGATCCATCCCTATTACCAATTCTCTTTTTCATGTCTGTCCTGTAATGATGGCCAGTGCGGGTTCAGGATCAATCAATCAATCAAATTTATTTATAAAGCCCTTTTTACATCAGCAGTTGTCACAAAGTGCTTTTACAAAACACCCGGCCTTAAAACCCCAAGGAGCAAACAACAGTAGTGTTGAATTTCAGTGGCTAGGAAAAACTCCCTAAGAAGGCCGAAATTTAGGAAGAAACCTAGAGAGGACCCAGGCTCAG